>VOQK01013141.1:16479-27366 GCA_015052645.1 Benitochromis conjunctus
GCTCTCTCTCTCGGTCTCTCGGGAAACGTCTGTCTCATCGTGTATTTGAGCAATCCTAACTTTAGGTTGATAGGTTTATCATGCTCGGCACGTGCACGTGGATCTATTTTAGGAACTTTGGGAGTGCGGGGCTTTCCTGCTTACACATGCTTACTCAGGAGTTCACTGCAGTGTTAGCGTTACTGTTGCTGCTGTTTTGTGAATCGAAGCGCGACACGTTAACGTGACGGCCCTTTAAAGATCTGAGAATGCACACTTTTTAATGCAGCGTAGGCAGGAGAGGAAACACCACCACCGTGTGTCTGCACAAAACCCACACTTCTGATGGCAACAGGTTCATCCCATAGCCACGGGAAGCCCGTCTCATGCATATGTATGTTTGGATACACGGACCATTTCCCACCTGTCACTTCCCCATGACTTTCCAGATAAAAAGACAGCTGACAGATAACTGTAACTGTATAAAAGATGCCACAGATGATTCAGGGTTTAGTCGAGTTGTTTGTGAGGAGACCGTGAGTGCATCAGTGATGTGATCTGGGGGAAAAAGCAGCACAGCAAAGGCCTCAGTGGAGGGTAGCTCCATCCCGCCCCTCTTAAAAAACACAAGGGCAACTTCTCCATCCCAGCCAGTGTGGTGCTGAGCTGCAAGCTACTTCATAGCGCCATCTTGTGGCTCATCTCAGAAAGAGGCCTGTTTCTAGCCAGCATCCCAAACATGGAGTGGAAAAAGTTGCCTTCCTTCCCTGGCGTCTGCTTCAGTTCTTCTCGTGTCTCCTCTCTGCCGCTCCATTACTTGTGAAATCAAAGCTGTCTCCCAGGCGTGGGTTTAAGCTTTGAATCAATTATGCCTCGTCTTCATCAGATGGCACGAGGGAGCACAGAGGAGGACACAGGGAAAACAAAAGAGTCCCGTTCTACGGCTCATTTTTTTGAAAGACTGACTAAAGTTCTCACAGTGAGCTGTGTAAAGTCACGGCTATACTTTACACTAAATACAATATTTTTCCTGTATGAGAAGGACTTTTCTATACAGAAAACTGAATCAAGTCTTTTTTTCTGGTTAAATCATAATCAAAACTGTAAAAAAAACAAACAAACATAACAGGTATAAAATGTAATATTTTATACCACAGTGTGCTGCGTACAGCGAGTGGGACATCATTTTCTGCTGAAAACACAGCAAACAGGGAGTTACTGCTATATGACTGCTTAAAATATCGCTTCAGGGCCCTTTAAATGTCTAAAGTATACCCCAACAGAGCAGAAATAATTCATTCATTGATTAGTTGACTGACATAATTAAGGGATTATTAAGCAAAGGTACTCAACACTTCAGGGTTTCAACTTCTTAAATGTGATGATCTACATTTTCATTGAATTTACTCTAATTACTGACTGACAAAGGAAGACGTTTGAAGATGTGAACTAATCAGGTAATTGGGCTAATTAGGCATCTTTTGCTGCTTTAAGGTCAGTAAAGGAAAGGTCATGTACAAGGAAGCTCACCTTTGTATTCATGCTTATGTAATGATAATCTATGATGTATTATGCATGATATTACAGTCACATAAGGAACATCATTTTTATGCTGAAGAAGTTTTACTTTTTAACTTTTACCTTCTGTATATTTCTGATTACGCTTGTGTACATTTACCTATTTTCATCAGGTAAATTTGAATGTTTATTAAAGGATCTCCAAACTATCTCCAAAACTGCATAAATGACCTGTCTGTCCATATGTGATCACCTCTTGGTTTGTTTTCAGCATGATTCTTAAAAGGACCAGGACATAAAAGCACTAATGCATCTTTTATCATCTCGTCCTTGGTCTGAATCACTGGGTAAAATTACAGGTGTCAAAGTAGTTGTAGTTTCCATCCAAATGTAACGCAAATGCTAACACTTAGGTAGAAAATGTATTTATTGAGTCCAATATCACATGTAGATGGGCATAAAAACATGCTAAGATATGACAATGATTAAATCATATGTGTTTATGTGTGTGGAAAAGTTTCAGGGTGGAATTAAAAGAATGTCCAATCATAACTCAGTTTAAATAAAAGGAGATCATTTTCACAAGCTACAGGGATTTAGAGGGACGTTAATCACAGGAGCTATAGTCAGTGTAAAAATGGAGTTTGTTGTTTTGATCTGTGAAGTTTATATTGTTTTATTTGTGCATTGTGTACTATGCAAGTGTGTGTAGACTTGGATGCAGTTATAAATACATGTAGTCTCATTATATATCAATGAACACTGACTTGTAGCAAGTGTAAACTTTATCCTTCTCCTTTTCGAGCAAGTAAATTGTGTGCTATAGGGAGTTATTCATGGCAACTTTCTTATTGTTCTTATGTTTTTTTTTTTCTGTTTACAATTATTTTGCATGTTCAAAATAAAACAGCCAATCAAATCCAAACAGTCAGAAAAGGCATAAAAGGAGATTTTGAGGTAGAGCTGGGTTTCAAAGCAGCTTGCATATGCAATGGATCTGTTGATCAGTGAGCTTGACCTCATACCCTTCGGGAACTATCGCTACGTTCGACTTGGTTACCCTTTGAAAAAAAGGCCACGATTTTTCAGTGGCCACAGAACCCCCCTCCAAAAAAATCAGAGAAAGAGCGGAAACTGTCATGCTGTGAATCGTATGGGATAACCTGTGACACTGTAAATGAACACAGCACAGAGGAAGAAGAAGAGCAGTTTCCTGCCTGCATCACTAATGCCTGTTTATCCCAAAAAAGCCTCTATCGTGGGACTTGTGCGATGAAAGTATTTGCGCATGACGAAGGATCCATTTTGACTATAACATAACATTTTCAGTCAGACTAATAACTCGAAACACCCCGTGACTTCTGTGTGGAGTGGGTATTACTGAGTGCCTTTCCAAATGTCAGAACAAAAGACGGATATGACTCAGCCTTAATAACAAGGCTGAATGGGATTCATGAATTAACCGCAATGCATCTCACCAGCTGACAACGCTGGAGAGCGAGGGAGGAGAGAAAGAGAGCGAGTGTTTGCTTAGGCATCGACTGTAGCTCGGCATCTTCAGCGGAGCGCTAAGTAACAGAAAGGCCACTCCAGACAGTCAGATTGCAGAGTAGAGAGTTGCGTTCAATAAAAACGTCTGGCATGCCACATCATATTTGCTGCTTCCTGCCCTTGTCTGGCTGCAGTGCCGTGTCATATCCCGTCCACACAGGTGCACCAGCTGTCTGGCTTCCCACCCCTGTCATTTTCACACACACACAAACGCACACACCTCACTTACACCTCTGTCATTTGAAAAGAATACCCCTCCCTACCTCTCTTACTGCCGCAGGCTCCACTGCAATGACACCACAGCCCTCAGTGAAAAGTTATGCATGTGTGTGTCAGAGACAGATAGCTAGAAGAAGAGAAAGGAGGATGACAGAGCAGACAAGAAGATGCAGAGTGTGTGTGTGAATGAGACAGTTTACGAAGAGAGAGACAGAGCCTGAGGTGGAGGGCACTGAGATCGAGTAAGGGGATGAATGAAGAGAGGACGAGAAGAAAAAAAAGAAGAGAAGGTGAGCAAAAAGAGTGGGAGAAAAGGACACCACAGAATAAAAGGAAATAAGACAGAGGAGGAAAAGAAAAGGCAAGGTAAAAGGAAAGCATCGAAGAAGAAAATGTATGAGGAGACAATGAAATAAAACGGGAGGAGAGAAAAGAAGAGGGAGAAAGTGCGAATATAAAGAAAAAATGAATAAAGGAGAAGGGGAGATTAAAAAATAAGAAGTAGTACCAGAAAAAAGAGAGCAGAAGGTGAGAAAAGGAAAAAGTCGAGGAATAACGGAGAAAAGCAGAGAGGAAAAAGGGTGGTGAAAACGAAAACAGGAAAAGAAGAAAGAAAGTGAAAGCAAAAGCCAGTGAGTGAGTGAGGGAGGGACGCAGAGGCACAGACAGGGAGGAAGAGTAGATAATCAGCAGGTATTGAGCTCTTTTCACCCCTGCGGTAGGGCTCTGCTGAGCATTGTAATGGGCTGTCTGCCCAGCTGGGCCGATGAGCTCATGTCTGGCTTTAATGCCAATCCTGAACTGGCACACGGCTCGGCAAGGCAAGCGCAGACGCAACACCGCGATGCCGCTGGGGAAAGGACGCGACACAGCTGAGCGAGAGGAAAAGAAAGAGGAGGAAAAGTGAGGGAGAGAGCCAGGCAGGCCGAAGGTGTGTTGTGTGCGTGCGCACTTCCGTCACAGCACTGATAAGAGCCCCGGACCAGACGGCGATAATCACACAGCCAGTGAGACAGCAGCTGTAAATGTGTGTCTGGAAGAGTGAGGGAAGGGGGACAGAAAGAGGGAGCGAGTGTTGTTTTATGCAGTCATAAACAGTGGTGATTACAGAGTGTGCATGGTACACGTTACAGCCTCCTGCTGCCGAGAGTGCATGCAAACAGACACACACGTGCGCACAAGAGCACACACATGGATACGAAAACATAGAGACACACATGCAATCTGATTTTCAAACAGCTTTTAAGTGTGCCGCTGTGTACATGTGCAGACAGCGGACTTCAAAAAGAAAAACAGTCAGTGTTGGACAACAGCGCTTCGGCGGGCTGGCTTTTTCACTTTCCTTTTGGGTTCTGCAATGTAGAGTCGGTATTGTAGCAAAATACAATGCAAGCGTTTGCTTGTACTCATTGTGGCAGTTGTTCTCACTGCAGGCAATTCACAGCAACCATTATACCATTACGTGGCTGTTTTATCCCCAGGTTTGCTGCCCATACAGACAGCTCTGCACTTTGTGTAAACCATGGCATCACCATTCAATCTGCATAGAAAAAAGCATGACAAACAGAGGAAGCTGTATGTCCCCTCCAGTGTTTGTAAGTCTGTGCATAGGGCCCTTTATAACATCTTTAGATCTAGTGATTGTAACTGTAGATCTAATGAGCATATGCTGATCACTAAATCTATAACACATGAACATGAGGGCAGTGTCACTGCACAGCTCAGCTCATAGCTCGCTGTTGTACTACAGTGATGAAGGAGACATTAGCGTGACTGTACCCTAGTAGTCTTGTTAAAAATGTATTGATAGTCCTTTGAAAGCCTAATCCTGACTGAACGAAAGATGAAATAACTGATGTTTTAGGCCTTCTGGGGGAGACTGAACAATTGCTTTTTATTTTCATACATCTAACAGGAAGTGCACAGTATTAACATTTACACATCATTCACACAGACAATGTAAAACATGGGTATCGCTTCTGGGTATAAAAAGTGAAGGCAAAGAGGAAGTGCCTTAAGATGGCATTCTTTTTAAAGACCACCAGGGGGCGATATCTGCGGTTGCAAAAACACTTCTTATAGAAGTTAGCCTTCGTTCACACATGACTAGATACCTGTCTGTGACCACCTGATTGGGATTGAAAAATATGTATTGATTGACCGGTTGCAAATGGTTGCTGGAGTTTGTTTCCAAATGTTGTGAAAATAGCTAGGCCTAGAAACCGGTCAGTGATTCCCTGGTAACCACTGGTCACTAAGTGTGTATTCTGGGACTAGTTAGTGTATGGTTGTTGCCAGTCACAGGCATTAAACTGGCTGCAAAGACCTCTTTGCAATTGCTTTGGTCACTAGCAAGTTGCTGAAGTTGTCTGTAAATTGCATTGGAGACACCGACTTGTCTACAAACACTTGTGAACTACCCAACAAAGCAGCAGTGAAAATGTGAAAACGCAAACCAGAAACAAGGAGTGTCAGTTTTCCAAGTGAAAGTTACAGCTTTTAAACTGTGTTGCTTGCAGCAGTCGGGAATAAAGTTGACTTTATTGACCAGGCAAACATTCTCTATTTCTGGTTTGCAATAGCAACCTGAGGTTTCCAATGGGTCACTGGTCAGTCCTAGGCGAACAGAGTTGGCTCAGCCACTCATGTTGGGTCATATTGAAGAAATCATTACACCTATCTGGTAAATTCAGGCCATTCAGCTTGTTCCAACAGGTGATCCAGTGGATTTTTTTTCTTTTCTCTTCTTTTTTGTGTTTCTCTCTCCCACTATCCCCCTTCCCCTCTGTTTTTCCCTCCCTCCCTCCCTCCCCTTCTTTTTCTCTCTCCTTTTCCTGTCCCCCAATCATTTTATGTCTGTAACATATGAAAATTAAATAAATAAATAATAATAACAAAGGTCAATCAAATGGATCACTACGGCAAAGCCATGATGGTCCATTTGGTAAAGTAAATCCGTTAGGCATCCTTCTTGGCCTTCAGACAATAATTCTGATAGCTAATGATCCGAACGGGACACAAAAAATAAATAAATAAATAAATAAAATAAAATTCAGGCCATTCTAAGTTTGGAAAAGAAGGATTATTCAGTATATAGCAAACAAGATGTAACTGACATGCTAATGAGCATTCAGTGTCACAGTCAGATCCATCCAACACTCATCACACCTGGTTTCAAAATGCTGGTGATGCTGATGGCAAAAAATGGTGACTTCATTACAGCTACGTCCATCTTTTATGCTTCTATGAGTCATGTTTCTACACACCTGATTAACATATATTCAATAATCATCCTCTTTTAACGGCAAGACAAATTTTGTGGCTAAAGGTTCGATCATGTTCTCCGTGATGGGTCCTGAGCGATGTATGTGTACATCTATTTACTCTGCTGGGAAAAAAAATCACATCGTTGTGTAGGAATGTGTAATGTGATCAATGTTTATGTCAGACAATTTAGAGATTCATTTCAGATAACCCAGTAATAACCCCGCTGTTTGAAGTTTGGGTAAAAATGTGAAACTTTTGTTTTCTTCTCACACAACCAGCACTAACACACGCTTTTATGTACAGGCTTATTCTCCCTTTATCCTGATTGGCACCGTCTGGGCTCGTCTTCCTCATCCACCCTACCTTGTTCACTCATCGCTTGCCAAAACAAATTAAGTACACGACTATTACTTTAGTATTGATGCCTTTTCCTAATTAAAAAGAGGATAATTATTCTTAGTCTCTCTCTGTCGAGTGCACATACTACGTGGGTGTTATGTTGGAGTTTTTGTTTTCCAGAAACCAAATGCTGCAATGGCATCCCAAAGAACATGACAATTAGCTGTAGTCAGTTAACTTTACTGACTGAATCTTCTTTATTGAAACGCTAATCAAAATAACTTGGATGTTTTATAAAGTCTAATTAAACTTTTGAATGTAAGACCCAATTAGGTCATTTTTCTGTTCCTTTTGTCTCTGTTTGACTGACTTATTGTGAGATTTTACATTACTGTCAAGCACCGAATGAACACCTAGTTTCATCTTTTTTTCCCAGTCTATTTTTCGTTTCCATGTCAAGAAATCTCTAGAACAACAATCCATCTTCATAGAGATTTCATATGTCGGTTTCATATATCATCCGTGACATACATCTGAGAATGTCACAGCATAAGCTCTGACTGTGAGGGCAGCAGGTCTGGAACAGATGGACGCTCATATGAACAAGTTGCCGGGATCCAAACACTCCTCCTCTCTGCCTGCCTGGCCACACCACGTAAAATGCTATAGCTTCCATATTGAGCACTATAATGAAAACATTACGTTAGGTGAGAGATCCTGCGCTCGGAGCAAGGGCTGACAGATGGATGGCAGTGGGAACATGTTGCAGCACCCCAGACCTGCTACCACCCTGGCAGAACATAGTGACAAGCAGGTTAGCATAACCGGCAAGCTAACACTGCCTACACTAACACAGCTGCTTCCAGGCGACTCCTGCTCGCACTGGTTGGGCTCCGCACACGTATATGTTATCATACCATATAGCTTTGTTAGCTGCAGTGTTCACCATGCAGCCTGTAAACAGCACATACCGCAACAGCTTGTACCAGCCCAGCCAGTGTTCACCACAGTCTGCCTCGCTGCCATCCTACAGCTCTGTAGCAGGACCAGTGAGTTAACAGCTTGTACCAGGCCAGCGAGCGTCCCTGCTCACAGCTTGTGTTGCTAGCAAAACCCCCTCTCCGCCCCCCAACCTCTCTTTACAGTAGTAGCAAACAGGACTATGGGGAGTCAACAGATCACCCCACAACAGCTTGTAACCGCTGCGTTCACTGCTGAGGTGCTAAAACCAAAGGCAAGGCTACACAACAACATTAACACTGCATCAAGTCAGCAGTGGTATCTCGTTCGTGGTAGATAGAAATGTCTCACAGGGTGGTATTAGCAGCAAAAACGAGGCGTGTTTGATCTATATCGCCATATGTGAGGAATAATGACAGATGCTGGGCCACAACCTGAAGAGTCTGTAACGTCTGATTCAAAACAGAAATATGTTCAAATGCAAAGACTCTGAATATTTTAGGAATATCCAATATGTACATTTTTTGGCCTCAACCCTTCGTAGGAAGATGAGCAACTTCAGAATTCCCAGTATTTCTATCTGTGGTTGTATGGTATGGTATGGTTGCCTATTTTATGGAGTTGTTGCACAAAACCTTAAGATAGATTTCCTTGCTTGAAAACTTAGAATCTATGTTTTCGGCTAGAGCGCAACTGGTTCCTGATCTCCCGTATGTATATTGACAACAATTTGAACATTTCAATCACTCCATCAGACCTGTTGCCACTGGTTTTGAGTCCAGTTCTTGTGTAATTTGGCATACCTCAGCCTTTTCTCTCTGTTTCCTTCCTTAAGAATGGCTTCTTGACAGCCACCCATTTAATAAGACGGTTTCTGATAAGGTTTCACTAAACAGTAGTTAGAGCAACTGAAAGGCCAGATGCATTTTTCAGGCCCTGTTTCAGGTTTTAGCTGAATCCGTTCCTCTTTCTTAAGGACATGACTCTTAGAGATGGTTTTAGATACTTTTTAAGGATGCCAGTTCTTTTTTCCCCTCTGCTTGTCCAGTTTCCTCAACTTTTAAGGATATACTGTACATCACACCAAGATATGCAACATTTTCGAGTAATAGCACTTTGCTAACTACCTTTTTGGTGGAAAAATACTATTTTATGCCTATCAAACTGTCTTATGTCTGTCAAACCAATTTTGGGAGTTTGTATATATACATGTGTATATATATACAAATACATAAGCTAATTGTCACCAAAATATTTAACTACATGGAATTTCATTAGATTCACTGCTATATGATAGATAAAGAATTTGAAGTGCTGCCGGCCTGGCAAAAACTGTCCGTTTTTGCTACTAAAGTGAAAGAAAGCAACAATCTGACAAATGATGGCACTGGAGTGTAGGCGTCACTGTCCCTGGGCCTCCTAGGCTATAATATTTTATAGATTCCCAGTATCTAGTGAGCTGTCAATGTGAATTATTAAAGTCCCTGAAAATATGCTTAAAATGCTATTAGGCAACAGCCTCTCAGAGTCATTCACCCAGATCTACCTCACGCCGCTTACACGTGTGTTTTCAAAGCCTCAACAAGAGAAAGCAGACAGGTTATAGGGCATCCCTGTTGGCATCTAGTGGCTGCTATGATATGGATATATGAAGCTTTTTAACATGTGAGATATTTTACGCATTAAAAAACTGGACCATGTAGTAGAACTACAGGTCTAAGGTAAATAAATAAAGACTTGTTATGGCTTGATACAGTTTTAGCTGTTGAGCTGATATCTGTCCACTTATGTTAACTAATTACAGTCATATGCTCCACTCGCCCATCACTTGTGAGTAAAAGTAAAAGAAGCCCTGGTCACACATTTAAGGCGGAACACTTATGAGCACACTTGATGAGTTTTCAACTTAAACAAAGCGTCAATAACATATAATCAAGCATATGACAATATCACTGTCAAGAATATTACTTTTATTGAGGGCTTTTACTTCTGCTGCTTAAAATAGAAATAATAATGAAGTTGCATTAGAACTGGAACTGAACTCATTTTACTTTGATTTCATGGTGTTAAAGGCAGCCTACGCATCTGGTAGAGCAGGTTTTACATCTTATATTAATGTCACTCTGCAACAACTTTCAAAAAATGGTGCAATTATCAGGTGAAAATCTACAGAGAAAGAATCTAACAACAACTTTGCCCTGAAGGTAAAAAAAAGTTAAAATATCCAAGGATTCAAGGCAAAGTTTTGACATACAGTTCATGCTCTTTTGTTCATTGGATCTAGACCAGTCGTACTTCACCATCTTTTCACATCTCGGTCAAATCCAGAGGTGAATGGTGAGGTTTTAGTTCCAGCAACTAATGAGTGAGTGAATGAGCAGCAGCAGGACTCTATACATGGTCTGATTTTAGGAGCTTTGGATAATAAAGGAAGTACAATAAAAGAAGAAACAGTCAAACCTTCAGTCATAGGGAAAAAAAAGGTCCTGCAATAGGGCCCCATACAGCCCTGACCATCATCCTGATCATGGAGTCAGGGTGGGAAAACATGAAGAGACAGAAGACGGTGAGACAGACTGAACCCACAGAGGAACTGTGGTGACTTCGCCAAGACACCTGGAACAAATACCTCAAAAAGCTCAAAACACATATAATTAAGTGCATTATTTTTTATATTTGCATTGAGTATTTCCTTTTCAGTCACCTTTCTCAATCACTACGTGTTAATAGACCTCTCTGCATTGAATAATACTTGTTATTAATCTCTGGCTCTCTTCCACAGCATGTCTTTTATCCTGTCTTCCTTCTCTCACCCCAACCGGTCGCAGCAGATGGCCGCCCCTCCCTGAGCCTGGTTCTGCCGGAGGTTTCTTCCTGTTAAAAGGGAGTTTTTCCTTCCCACTGTCGCCAATGTGCTTGCTCATAGGGGGTCATATGATTGTTGGGTTTTTCTCTTTGTGTATTATTGTAGGGTCTACCTTACAATACTTTGAGGTGACTGTTGTTGTGATTTGGTGCTGTATAAATAAAACTGAATTGAATTTTGATAGTACA
>VOQK01013146.1:34603-45659 GCA_015052645.1 Benitochromis conjunctus
GTGATTTAAATGATTATCAGACCGTATGTTATGAGTAATCACTGCGGAAATCAAAGTAATTCCAAAGTGTTTACAACATTTGTCTTGCATCTGTATAAAGCGCATAATGGCCTGGCTCCACACTACGTTACAGATATGTTCTCAGTGTAGAATTACAGCAGATGTCTCAGGTCAGAAGGTGTCCTTCTTTTCGTGTTCCCAGAACATTTTATTAAGTCCAGTTATATAGCATTTATGCACTCTAAGAAATAAAACAGTCCAGCTGTTAACCTTAAGTTTAGTCCAACAAGAACACAACTATCTGAATTACATGTACTTTTGCATAGTGCTGTCTGTGCAGCTAAGTATAATAGTCAAGTCAAGTCAGCTTTATTTGTATAGCACGTTTAAAAGTCGTCAGGTGTCAGACAAATTGCTGAACAAAGGGACAATGCAGTCAAAATCAAAGACAGAATTAAAATACTATATCAGTATGTGTTCATTTCTTATTTTTATAGGGATTTGTGTAAGTGTAGACACTTTGTTCCCCCCATGGTTCAAATAAATGAATCATATTAACACTGTACAATACTATGCAAAAGTCCTGAGTCGCCCCTCTTTTATTATTATTTTGTTTTCAAAGAGACGGACTTTCTTGTAATTTTTAAAGTGGTTTTGAGCAACAGCTCTCCAGACTTCCTGAAGATCTTTTACATTTTTTCCTTTCGATTTTTGTTTTTTGTCATGTTTTTTTAGCTACATCACACTGACCTATGAATCATTCAAGCACAAAAAAGGCACATAACTAAAGAGATGAACCTGTGTTGTTTCTACGCATAACAGACAACTTAGCAAAGAATATTTACTTTGTGTTTTTGTAACAGGCTACTAGTATAACCTGTTACAGAAACACATAAACTGTTCCCATTTCTTTAGTTAAAGCTATGAAAATCATTTAACAGTTTGACAGACATAAAAAAAAATATTTTGTAGCAACAAGGTGATTTCCAAAGAGCTATCAACTGAAACCTTGGCTTATCTCAGCATGGTGTACCAGTGTCACATTAAAAATCTGAGGAAAATAAACAAGTGGAGGAAAACAAAAGTGTCGAGTCTAAAAAGAAAACCTCTACTAAAGGCTGAGGTATGGCAAATTACACAAGAATGATACTGAAAATTAGTGTCAACAGGTTTTACGGGCCGACGAATGCAAATTTAAAATTCTTGGCATACAGTCATAAAAAAAGAGAACTATTTTGGTGATTACCCATGTTAATTTAGAGCAACTGTGGCATAATTTTTACATTAAGTTGTGGTCTAATAAATTGTGCAGTATCAGACCTGTACAGAAAAACATAATGGAAAACTATCAGTCATGGATTGGCTTCCCCAGAACCTGGATTTCGACATTATTGAAACAATCATCTTGACAGAGAACAGAACAAAAAGCAGCGAAGATCAAAGAAGTGCTTTGAATGTCCCTCAAGAAGCCCAAAGAACTATCCCTGAAGACTTCCTAAAGAAATGGCAACAAAGTTTGTCTAAGAGAGTTCAGACCGTGTACAAGAATAAGGGTGTTCATTTTTTTTGGCCTTATATACTGTATTAATATGATTCGATTGCAGAATATATTTCTCATTTTCCAAGCAAAATAAAGTGAAGTGAGGAGTGAGACTTTTGGACAGTATCATCTATGTAACGCGCAATAATCAATGCAGTTTTATAGGCAAATGTTTACCCGACAGCTTGAGAATCAAGAAAAACACTGTTAAAGTTACTATAGCAAAAAGCAAATATAAGAAGTTACCAGAAAGTTTTCAAAAACAATTCAGATGGGTCTCCTTTTGCTGTGTCATGTGAACCAGAAAACAGACTGTACCATCTGGAACTACAGAGAAGTCTGAGTGGAGTAAGCCGGGAGTCCTTTCAAACTAACAGATTGCAGCAACTCTCAACAGCTCCTACTTCTATCTTGGATTTCTTTCTGAAGCACTTAGAATCACAAGGTCTAAAAAGAGCAGAGCTTTCTGTTGAGGTCTGTCCGTGCCAGAAAGCTGAAACCTGAGCAGAGGAAAAAATGGGCTTCTCTACGTATGGAAAAAGTTTAGGTGAGCAGTAAAGTTCCTCTTATGGGACTGATGAGAAACACCTGGGTGTCTGAGAAACAACATCATTTGCACAAATCAAAGCCAAAATAGATGATGGAGTGTGTAAGGCAGCAAATCATAGAGGTCTGATACACAAACTGCTGACCCAGTGACGGGAGAATGAAACTCAAAACTCTCCTATCAAAGACGCAACACAAACAAAATACGCATAACAGAAAAATTAAGTTATTAATCAAATACTCAGCGGTAAACATTTAATACACAAGTTGAAGTCTGCATATGAACCTAGTTACTCTCCACAGATCCAGCGTTAGGAACACACTTGCGGGCATTAAAAGAGGGCCGAGCACAAACAAAAAGTCGAGCCAGTTTGAAAAGAAGTCTACAATATTTAATACAGTGTGTGTATTGAGTTTCAGAGTGACAGTTTCTTCCCCAAATTCGGTTTCTTGATCGCACCATAAATGATTAAAAACGGGGCACTGGGTTCTTTCTGTGTTTTGGCAGCATGATATTTGATTGAAGTGATTTTAGGGACGCCCGTTGAAAACAATGAAACGAGAGCAGAGGAAATGTAGAAGGGCTGGAACTTGTCTAATCCTCGGCCAGCGCTGCTAAACACTTCTCTCAGCCTGCGAACAGAAGTGTGTTGGGTAAAACCAAGAAGCTGCTATGGGCAATTTCAACCAAGTGTCTTGCAGTTTTGGATGTTTTAACCGCATCATTTTTCATTTACAACGTCTTCATGAACCCCACACGCATCTAAACCAAAAGTGACCATTCTTGAGGTTATACATCGAATGAAAATAAATTTATTTTGGATAATAACAGGGGCTTGATGTTTCAATTTCCTCTTTGTGGGGAAGAGGTGGCCATTGGCAAATAGGACATGAGCGGAAATGAAACACAAACGTCTCTCACCCTGTGGTCTAAGATTTGTGATGTGTTTAAGGAGGCACCATGTGAAATGTGCCCTTCACTGCCTACTGGAAATATCTGTGCTTGCACTTGTTCGTCAAAGACAAAAATGAAAACAAAGGGTGATGTCACACTCTGTTTTTGTTTTGCAGGATGTCTTCTCTTCACTCTACTCTACTCTGTGTTTATACTGTGTGTGTTGCCCTGCTGTTTCTGTGCTTGTATGTTGGCATCAGCACTAATAGGTCTGTCAGATGAGATGCTGCTGAGAGCAGTTGTCATAGCCCAGTGTCCAAACTGGCATCATTCACTTTCCACTTCTAGTCCCTGGAGAGAGTTTGACCTGAGTGGAGTTACCACAATGTGCTCTCACCCTGCCCAGTCGGTCATCTAACCCTGCGTGCATACACACACTCGCTCACACACGCCCATATGCAACTCGGCTGATACGCTTTAAGAGTGAGTTACGAAAGCTATTCTGAGATCACAGTCATTATTCAGCATTATGCTATCAGCCATACAAGCAATTTAGTCTAGATTTATGATCAAATGTTCTGGTAAAAATATGCACGAGAAAGCCAAGTTTGCAATATATGTCATCAATATACATAATGCACTGAGAAGGATTTAGATGACATCATTTATGGCCCAGACAGGGCACGTTCTCATTTTATAAATGGTACCAGGCAGGAAACAATGTACATGCTCATTTTAAATGCAAGCGCACAACAGAAAGTTAGTCTGCCTTTCATTAACAATACATCAGCACTCAGAACAGGTAACATCACCGTAACCGATGGAGATCGTTAGAAATATGAGCCAAAACTCATTAAAAAAAAAAGCATTCAATCCATTTCCATTTTCTTAGTTTTAACTAAGGTAAAAAGGAAATCTGAAAACATAAACCTTCAGTGGTGAAAATTCCTCAACATACCATAGTTTTTACCATTTGAGTATAATTTCAAAGTAAAATGCTTTGTGCGTATCATAAATTGCATGGAAGGTAGACATACCTGCCTAATTTCACCAATTGGCTTGTGAATTCCTGATTTGAATCTTCAATTTTTATTTTTATTTTTTTCCATATTTAAATGGAATAAAGAACCGATAACAAATAATTCCTATTAATCCTCATGTACTGTAAATCTTCTGTAATTTAGATTACCGAGAGGTTAAAGTGGGCTGGAATAATCTGTCCCACCTTAAATTAATGTGTAAATAAATCTGATTATACTTAATATAATCAAACAAGTTAACTTTTCATGTGTTGAAGTCATTGATACACCTGCTTAACGAATCCTAATTTCATGTCATCTTAGATTCCTACTTATGTTCTCACCACATTCTTTTTTCCTTTTCATCACTGTGACGCTTTCCTGTTGGCAGCTGTCAATAAAATTGTAGTCACAGAAATTCAACATAGCCTAACCAGAGTTGTGCTGTTTGTACCACACTCCGTCCGCAAGCTACAGGCAGAGTGACTGTATTTTCCAGTAAGAAAAAGCCATTAATGTGTGATAATGTCACCATCAGATATGGAGAAAGCTATAAGAGGGGAGAGAAGAAGAAGACAGACAAAAGAAGTTTTGTCTTCAAATGTAAGAACTGCTCACCAAGTGGCATTTGATAAATTAGAAATGTAAAGCTCCCATGTAATAGCCTAATTTATGTTGATTTGTTTTGTTTTTTAAAATCAGACAGCAGATCCTCCTCCCCCCAGTGGAGGAAACACGCTTTTATATTTATGTATGTGTAGAAATTACAGTTACAGTAGCATTTTCATAAACCTTTTGCCTAAATCCTCATAAAGCAGTAAATCTGATGACACTGATCAAAGCCTGTATGCAAAGTAAACAGTTCTTGGACTAACAATACAAATTATTAAGTTTTTTACAAAAACTTCTAGCAAATAAGAACTCAACAAAAATAATACCTCAATCAAAATTAAAACATTGTTGATATTGTAGCTACATGAATTAAAATATTGGTATTTTGGGTAATTGAAAGGACATGGTATTCCATCAGGGATCTTTCAAGGCTTACCGGTCAAACTGAAGGTCCAGAGAGTATAAGATGTTGAATATGTAGATGTTTTTAGCTAATGCTATCAAGCTTGGTTAGCCAGGTGCACACAAGCTATATATGGTTGTATTGCCTCAAGTGGCTATTTGAGGAAGTGCACTTTTTGGCACTTGCTCAATAAAACTGACCTCCAGTTTTGCGTGTTTTTGCAGCATCCTGCTAGGAGACAAAATAATGAGAAAATGTAACCTGGTAACCCTGGATTTCTTCGTGCCACAGAGAAAAATACCATTCAGGTTAAAATTAGAGTCTAATTCTTGGTATCGCTATAGGTTATCTGTCTTGAAACTTTCTCATAAATTCCAGTTTCCGCAGAAAATGTCAAAATAACAATGGCTCTTCCTGCATAGGGTCAGGGTTTGGCCCACAACGTGGATAAATATATAAACCCCCTTGTGCATGCAAATTTTTAAGGTCACATATTCACGCACACACAGGCTCTCCGCAGTACACAAACACAACTCACTTAAAGCGCCTACTGTGCTCCAAGACGTGGCTGCGAACACAATGGGGCCAGCAGAGAGAGACCTCAGCTGCGATTTAACAGGAAAACAGCATGCCAGCACGCTGGCCAACCAGCAGACACCTCACAAAGAAAACACTCTCGTATTATTCCAACCAAAGCTTATATTAGATATTTTGCCTGTTCTGCAGCAAGACCTGCTTGGTCTTTGACTGATTTTGCAGTAACGACTACTGTCTGTGGTCTACAAAAACCACACAGATCATGCTTTCATTGGAAATGAATGAAAGCGGTGACCTCAATGTGTTTGACTGGACCACCCTTAAGTGAAAGCTCAGAGAGAAAATCAAAGTGTCAGAGTTTCAGGCCTTATACAAACCAAAGCTCCCTATTGGGCGACTGCGCTGAGGCTTCTCATACGCCACTGAAGCAGCCTTTTCCCATCCAGGCAGAGAATTAGCAGCTGCAGCGCATCCGTGTGCTGATATTACTAAGAAATCCAGTGGACCACTTTTAACAAACCTCAAACACAAAAAAAACAAACAAGGATGCAAACAAAGAGTATGGACTCAACTGTTTCCACATGCAGATACACTCACTCACTCACACACACACACACACACACACTCACTCACACACACACACGCATACACACATACAGACACACACACACACACAGTCCAAGTGACCTCAACCTACAAATACCTTAGTGTTTTTCTCCTTTGCCAGCAGTTCTCTGAACACGACGTATTATTTATGGAAAAATGTACTACTTCTCCTGTGCCAGCTATTTTTTCCTTACAAATAAAACTGCACTGAAATCAAAATGGAACTCATCCATCTCTGCCTCAGTGTCTCTTTATTAATAAATACAGCTAGGCCATGGTTTGAGTGTAAGAATGCGTTCCTACATGTGGGTGTACGTGCATGATGGTGATTAAATGTGGGACAGAATGTAACTCTTGTAGCATGCTTGTAATGCTTTTGTTGTGCTTGGAGGAGAGCAGTTGCTGCCCAGAGGACAAGTAGAAGGCATCCAGTTCCAAATGACTCTACCTCTGCATTTGGTGCTGGCTCAGCAGGCTTTAAGTCTGCTTCAATCGCCTCACTGATTGCATTGGCCTTCTGTCCACCTAGCCATTGATTCCCATGCCCGAGCCAAGCACTTTTCTGTTTGACCGGCTCTCCTCTCAATACCTACATCCAAAGCTGCCTCAATACTAGTATTACCACAATGTTACCTGTATTAGTTGTGAGGTCAGTGGGTTTAAGAGGGGATGACTGCTGTGCAGCCGAACACGCATGGACACCTGGCTCAAGGAACATGACATCATGACTTACACACTGCTGCAAAGGCAAAACAGAGAAGGGCTCGAACAATCCCAAAGGTCAGACGGAGCCGTTTCATCATTCCGCTTAAGACGTCCATCACTTGCACTTAAGTTGACTTACAGGTATATTGTTTCCATGATGAAACAATTTTCAGGTTGTGGGAGTCGGAGGCAAAATACATACAACCATTTATCCAGATGTTCCAAACTTTTTATGAAGTAGGACATCTTAAGTGTTGAAATAACTTCACATCATAACCGTTCGACTACAAGCTCTGGATGAGACTCTTAAAAAGTGAACTTTCTGTGTAACTGAAACCGGCTTTAAAGGAGTATTTCTTTTCGGGACACACACACACACACACAGAGGGAACACTGTTTTTCTAATAGCCTTTTATATCAGCAGCATGTCTTTGATAATAATCTGTTCAACTGTACAATGAAGACATTTCAAGTCTGCGATGTGTGCCGTCTATGGGACGGTGACATTTGATCTGGCTCCTCCGCTGGTGTTCCAGTATTTGTAACCTTGTATTAGCACTTTCCCGACTTCCATGTCCCGCTATAAGGGAGGTTTTCATAATAGGCAGAAACATGAAACCGGACACAGAGGTGGGAACGTTTGCAGTCACAAAATATTCTCAAAGAAAAAAGAAAAAACACAGGAATGCAAGTCAAGCCTTTGAAGATCAGAAACCTAAGCTGGGTGTCTGTTGATGTTCTCTGACAGGAGAGTTATAGGAGCGTCTTTGTCTACCTATTTCTGTTAGAGGAACATACAGTAATTACCTGCTCGATTGCACTGAAGAGCACTTGAAAGGTGCGAAAGGTGGAAGTCGTATAATTAGAATGTTATAAATAGCTGAATTCTTCATTAAGCATGTAATCACTAATTAGTACAGTGAACATGCATAAATATTTCGTTGGACAGATTTTGCACAAATTTGCTGTGGCATCATTTCTATCAGCTTGTGCAATTTCACAACATTTATTTCTAGAGTCACTCAAAGATTTCCAGAGTTGCATTAATTTTTCGGTAATATCTTGTACTGATGATGGGAGAGATGGAAAGTGTTCTCCAGCACATCCCAAAGATTCTCCGAAGGTCTAAACTTTTTGTGTGAAAATGATGTCCCGTGTAGATCCCATGAATCCCGATAGCTTTGAATATGCTCAAGCCATAAGGAAAGATTTAAAAATCGATTGATGGAAAAACCTGGTCGTTACTCAGCGTGTACAGGTAGTCAGCTGACATCATTTTTGGGAGGACATATCATTCCTGAATTTCAAGCTGACCTTAAATTGAAAGGCCCCAGATCATAGTACTGGTTCAGGGAGCATTAGACATTCAGCAGAGTAAGCACTCCCTTCACATTGGAACAGGGTAAATGTGCAGTCATCAAACCAAAAGACCTTTTTCCGCTACTCCAGAGTCCAATCTTTACGCTTTCTAGCTAATTGAAGCCTTTTTTTCGCTATTAGTTTCACTGATAAACAGTTTTAAGGCTACACAGCCGTTTGGTCCCAACCATTTGGTTTCTCTTTGCACTGTGCGTGCAGAAATACTCTTACACTCACAAATAAACACAGCCATGAGTTCTGCTGTTGAAGTTTTACCATCTGATTTAACCAAACCTTTAAAAGTGATCTCTGATCATGATCATTCAAGATTTTTTCAAACCACATTTCTTTCTTGAATAAGATGGTTCACCACTATCCCTCCAGGTTTTCTTAATATTTTGGACAGTTCTTAATCCAGCGTTAACAGTTTCATCAGTCTCAACAGATCAACGTCTTTTCCATGACCACAGGATGTGTTTGTTTAAAAAATGAGAAACTACTCTGTGCATCAGTTAGGGTTTAATAACCTGTTGCTAGTCGAAACATATTAAGCTGTGCAGTAAATATCCAATGGAAGCTTCTTATCTATTTTCTTAGTTAAATCCAGGTGGTGACTTCTTTTTTAGCCAGGCAGTATAAAAAATGGTTTCCCTTGATGGTTTTTGTTTGTCACAGGGTTAGGGGTCTATTACTGTTGGCAAAGCTAGTTGTGTTTGTCTATTTCCTACACAGCTGTCTTATGAAATAGTTGCTTTGTTTTTCCAACACAAAAAAAAATGCCATGAAATTGCCCACTGAAAATAACAAAGCATGAGACTAAAACCGCATCATTTGGAAAACATGCTCAAATGTCTCAATGCAACCAATGCAGAGGTATTTATAACTTTTAACCCAAATATAAAAAGAAAGATTAAAAATACAAAAAGGGAGAAAGAGACAGCGTATGGCAAGAGCAAAAAGCAAACAGACTGACCTGAAGAATTCTTCTTAATGAATTCACTCTTACGTGCAGCCTTCCACTTTAATGAAAATCAATAGTGTAATTTTCTACTTAGATAACCCAATCCCTTGAAACAGATTCCCTCATTTCCTCCGGGTGCATCTTCGATTATTCAATCAGCGTGTCGACCCCAACAGCTCCTTGTTACAAAGATTATAGTTTTCAAGTCAGTCACCTCCAGCCCTCGGGTCAATCTTGCACAAAAGTTCATGGTTATTCAACTTGCTCACTCCAAACACTCAAATTCAATAGCTGTTTGTTTTATAACCCATTATTACGAAGCCATGTTTCTTATTTATGATTTAGTCAATGCAGATCCTTGGACCTAAAGGCCAATCGATATGATTCCATGGTTGGTAAAAATCTGTTAAGATCTGCAAGTCTCAAATAAATTGTGCTGATCGGGCAGCTTCAGAAGGTGCCAATGTGTTGTCAGTCATCAAGGTCCGACTCAAGTAAGAGCTAGGGATTTAGCAGCATGCTGATCACAGTGAACTTGTCATGTTTGTGCAAATTAAACTATTACAACAAAATCTGTCTTATTTAGCCCAATCAACCAGGCCTGGTTCCTTATTCTTGAACTCTGCTTGTGTTTTTCCCAGAGACATTTAAGCAGTAAGCAATTACAGACCCGTGGAACACCTTCTGTGTTACATTGCTATTTACTCTCTGTTTAATAGTTTTGATTCAAATAGTTTTTGGGGAGATGATTTCATTTTGCCACACTGTTGAGTTGGCATTTCAGCCCCTCTTACCTGCCAAGAGAATTAGGAAAATGCTAATAATAGTTATACATGGTGGAAGGTACTGCAAACAATTATAAATGGGTCTAGACACATAAATTGCGCTATTAAGCTGTGAGGGTCTTAGATTAAACCCTTATGCATATTTTAGAGCTAAGCAGGGCAAAATTTGTGAGCTTGAAAATAAAACATTAAAACAGTCATTAAAATCTGAAGTTTATTTCTTTTCGGGTGTTGGATGGAGCAAAATTACAAGACTCCAAGGCACTATTGATATTAAAACCAGATTTTGTGTGAGTCAAGAAAAAACAATTAAATCTTTGTCATGGACACTTTTTTTTAACGCCATTTAATCAATAGACACTAGACTTTCCCAGATTGCCTTCTATGTGAAGGATGTGAGAATTTTCCAAGGAAATCCAATGACTGAGAAGTTTCTGATCACTTCTGAGTGCCTTAAAGCCTGTTTTCCAAATGCCAACAGTGAACAACACTACCAAAAATTAAGACAAAGGGCAGAAAAAAAAATATTTTGCTAGGTACAAAAAAGTAAGGAAGCAAATGAAAATTAGCCAGCTAATTGTTACTTTAGGACAGGGGTCGGGAACCTATGGCTCGCGAGCCATATATGGCTCTTTTGATGACTGCATATGGCTCTCAGATAGTTCACAGAAAATCACAGTGTTAAAAATAAAAACCATTCTCGTGCATTTTAACATCCATCCGTTTTCTACCGCACCTGTTTAAGGCTGCGGGTGGCTCAGCCAATCCCAGCTGTCCTTTGGGGTAGAATACAGGCGTGTCCTCTATTTTTATTGGATGATGCGGTCGCGCCGCGGACTGTGGTGAGGTTAAGAAGTAAACTTCCTTCTTTTAGTTAGCTAGTTCATGCAGCGCAAACCATTTTGAGAAAGAAGATGGCGAAAAGAAAAAAAAGATGAGGAGTACCGAAATTTTCAGGCGGCATGGACAGAGGAATTCGCCTTTGTGGAGAGAGCAGGTTCTGCAGCGTGTTTAATATGCAATGATAAAATGTCATCGACGAAACGGTCAAATATAAAGCGGCACTTCGACACACGCCATGCTACATT
>VOQK01013150.1:29689-43442 GCA_015052645.1 Benitochromis conjunctus
GAGGAATGGTTTATTCGAAGAGTTTCAGACTTCATTACAGTACAGACATCGCTTAAGTGAACATTACAAATGATCTTCTTATGTTCTCTGACAGTGGCTTATCCTGTTAGACCTGCAGTGCTTAATATTGTTGGCCATGATATTTTATTATAGAGATTAGAGCATGCTGTAGGTATAAAAGGTACTGCGCTGCAGTGGTCTGAATCATATCTAATAGACTCCAATTTGTTCATGTAAATTGTTCACACTCTAAGGTTAATTATGGAGTTCCACAGGGTTCCATGCTGGGACCATTTCTGTTTACAAAATACATGCTTCCCTTAAAATTTTAAATCTCTCGTTAATTTCTTAATCACGTAAGACTGAGGTTATTTTATGGCCCTAAAAATCAGGTGCTTACTCTAGATGTCATCAACTTGGCTTCCATTAACACTGTGAGGACTCTTGGACTAATTTTAGACCAGGATGTGTCTTTTATTGTGCATATTAAACATATATGTAGGACTAAGGTCTTGGATTTGCACAATATGTTTAAAATGAGAACCATCCTGTCTTTAACATGGCCAAAGAGCAAGTACTCCCTACGATGGAACAGCTCAAACCCAGAGCTGCTCTTAACACTTCATTTTTGGCTCTGTAGGATATCAGTGATAGGAGGTATCATTAATATGGTGAAGAATATTTTTAGGAATGGTAAATAACAAAAGCAACCTAAACTTAAAGCAATCAGGAGCTGGATATATAATAGGTCGCCTTTAAAGGTCAGGTGAGATAGCTTACTCTTCCTTCTGAACAAACTGAAAGAAGTAAAGCTACACAAAACTAAAGTTACATAAAGAAGGTGTCACAGAGTTAATAGTGACGTGCTGAGCAAACCTGAGCCTCCAGCTGCTGTCTGAGCTTCTTGGCTTTGTTCTGTTTAAAGTAATCCATTATCATCATCGAAGCGTAGATCTTCCCCACCGTCATGTCAGTATCTGTGAGAGCAGGAACACTCCATTAGCTGTCACCGCTCATCTCTCAGCATTACAGTGAGAATCACCTTCTTAGTTAGAGCCAGACCTTTGTTGATAGGTACCAGTAGGTCCAAGGTCTTCTGGGGCAGATAAGGCCAAATAATACTGATCTCCTTCTGCAGCTCAGTATCCAGAGCGACACGGTCCTCACCACCTGAGACAAACACTCACCTTTAACCATTTTTTTAATGATGCTCTTTTGATAGAACAAGATGTGAAATCTGGAGACATTAACTACTCATCAAAACAAAAGAAAAGCAGATAAATGATAACCAAATCAATCATAACCCTAACCCCGAGCTATTTTGATATCCAGAGCTGTGCGGATGAGTGACATCAGAGTTGAGGTGAAGTGGACGGTCATGTCCTCATCCACGGGCATGTTCATCAACACCAACCTCTGCCAGAGACAAAGAAGAAGAAGGAGGGAAAGCTTCGATGTTAGACTGTAAACCAATACCCCCAGCGAGCTTTTAAGTCACATAAAAACACTCTTAAACACACATATGCACATAACCACGAACTTCTTTAACTTCACAAAGACCAACTGTTTGCATTCTCTACATATTTAAAATTGAATAACTGAACAAAATTAATAGTTGCATTTTCTGTATTTTCTGTTGTGTATTATATTTATTTGATATAACCAAACTCTCAATTTTCATTTTATCTGGCCTTTCTGTGTTAAAAAAAAACAAAAAACGTTTTCATACCTTATAGGCGATCTTTGCCGGGCATTTTTTACCCAGGCCCAGGGGTGGTGACATGTGTGTTAACATCTCATACATGGCCGTGTAGTGGATGCGGCCGCTTCAGAGTGAAAGCAAGAACGAGAAGTGAGGGGGATGTGCAGACACAAGATGCAAACAGAGCAGATTTTTCTTCTGAAAGTAGTTAGAATGATGAAACTAAATGCCACTGTGGACTTGATGAAAAGCAGCTTGTGTTCCTTACGCTGAAAGCGTTCACATTTATGCTCTTTGGCTGCCCTCTGCTGGATAAAGACAGTACCTAAATGTTGATCAGGTTCGCTTTAGATCACAAACTGATAAAAGAGCAAGTCTCACCATGCCAGTCGATCATATTCCCCCCAGATTCGGACAAACTCATCCAGGTGATGGGGACCCAGGATTGAGGAATCTCGTGTCAGGTACTCAAAGTTATCCATAATCACAGCCACAAACAGGTTCAGCATCTTAAAAAAAACAAGGGCAAAGACCTAAGAGGAAAGGCACAGCAGAGCGCAACACACCTGAAAAGGTAAACTAGACAAAAACATTTTTGGTTTTTTGGTTGGTCCTGACCAAGAATGAGCTGAAGAAGATGAAGGACACAAAGTAGCAGTAAGCAAAGTCGGTCCCACAGCCACCCTCGTGGTCTGGAGACATGGTGAGGGGGGCAATGGAGGGGTCCGGTTCACACTCCTGCCCCGACAGACAGGACAGCATGATCTCCTGCCAGGACTCCCCTGTAGCACTCCTGGTGGTGTTAACACAAACAATTTCCAGCTGACATCATACCGATAACACATTCATAAATGATTAACACCAAACACCAACAAAGGAGCTTTTTACTCAGAACAAAAGCACTGCCTAAATGTAGTCTGGAGCTCACCTGAACAGGAGCATGAGTGCGCTGAAAAATGTCTTAAAATTGTTGTGCTGGTTGATGTGACTCTCGTCATTCAGCTTGATGTTTCCAAACACCTGCAGAAAACAGCTGGCTTCAGTTAATTCATAGTTTTTCCTGGACAGCTGGTAGCTTCTCCCATAGCAGCTGCTAATCTTCCAGAGTACAAACATTAAAAATATCCACATAACACACACACACAATCCTAAGAGGTGGGACCAAAAAACAAGCAGCTGACTTTAACAATAGGACTAAATCGGTAAATCGCACTATAATACTTGTGTATTATAGTGCGATTTACCGATTTAGTCCTATTTTAATTTAGTCCGATTTAATCTCTGTCTGTGCGTTTGTTTGTCCACGAACCCCTCTTAGACCATCTGGAGTTGAGAAACCAAACCAAACTTGGCACACAAGTACATTTTAGACTCCTGAAGGTTTTCATCTATATGAGAAAGTATGATGTTATCATGATCCCTAGCAATTGATATCTACAGCATTTGTATTAGATAATGGCAGATGGCATGAGCATGAATTGAGGCTGTGGTTTGGGGATATAGACATATATAGACAGAGAATCGGAAGGAGCGTGTTTGAGGTGTGGTCCCACTCCCGAAATTCGATAAAAGATCTATTACCTATTTTGTGCATTTACGCAGCTATATCACCTTATGAAAGCATCTTGTCATTTTCATGTCATGACAATGGCATCTAATTTTGATCCAGATGTATATTACAATGCCCTTACACCGCCTGACAGCCATCTGACTACAGACTATAATGACTGGTTTCTAGACTTTATGCAACACACTTTACTAAAGCATCCTATCCTTTAGTTTTACAACTCTTCATGTATATCCTAAGGTATTAGCTGCTGCTAAAGATTGGCCTAAATGTCCAATTTTGGCGTATAAAGAACATCTACCACCATTTTTAATTTTTCTCAATGTGACTATATCAGCATGCCAACAGCATGAACAGGCCAAACAAACCTTAGCATAAGTATGTACTAGTATTCAATTCAATTTATTTGTATTTATATAGCACCAAATCACAATAACAGTCGCCTCAAGATGCTGCAATAATAGAGAGGAACCCCAACAATCAAACTACACCCTTTTTGAGTGAGCAATTGGCAACAGTGGGAAGGAAAAACTCCCTTTTAACAGGAAGAAACCTCAGGCAGAACCAAGCATAGTATAAAAAATGGCTCAAAGTAACTCATGGATGTACAGAAACAGTTAAGATCAAACTAGCTCATACAAATAACAGTGCAGATACATGTATGGGCATCATGTTGTTTCGTCTCTGAAAAGTTTGTCAACCACTAATGTAACTCATGTAAGTTATCGAAGGGCTGGAGGAATAAATAGTAACAAGCAGACCAGTGAGAACAAGTGAGAACCACGAGTTTGTTATGATATTTGTGATGTAGTTTAATTATCAAAAATATTACCTGCATTCCAATTATGGCGTATATAAAGAAAAGCATGGCAATAAGAAGACACACATAAGGAAGAGCCTGGTGGAGAAGAAACAGGAAATACAGTTTATCAAAACCTCGTCATTTGTTATATTATCTTACAGCATATTACATTCATCTATAAAATAATTTTTAAAAAAGGTAGTGGGAAAACCTTAAAGGATTGCACGAAGGTCCACAGCAGAATACGGATGGTGTAACCCTGCCTCAACAGCTTGATCAACCTGGCAGTTCGGAAAAGCTTCAGGAAACTCATGTTGATGGTGTTCACCGACTGGGACAGACGTGGTTGGAGAGAGGGTGACAGAGAGAGAGAAGGAGAGAGAGACACAGAGTGGCAGACAGAAGGGAGAGACAGGATGTAAAACACAGATGGCGAATTTCATCACAACATGACTTAAGTTGTGTCTGGAGGAAGGGTAACACACCAGGAAGCTTGGAAAGAAAGTATGCTCTTGTCTTTTTATTTTAGGGTCACAACAGTGTGAAAACGAATGGTGTCTTGGCAGGGTCTTACCTGTAAATCCACAATTATCTCTGTGATGCTGCCAAGGACAGTAATAAAATCAAAAATATTCCAAGTATCTCGAAAGTAGTTCTGCAGGAAAAAGGAAAGGCTTCAATTAATTCCATCGCACATGGGGAAATTTCAGCTAAATGTGATCTAAAGCCTTTTGTTCTGCTCACCACAAAACCAAACGCCATGATCTTCAGTATGCACTCCATGGAGAAGAGGACAGTGAAGGCCGTGTTTAGGTGTTTCAGGACTGTATCATAAGCTGCCGGGGCTGAGTGGTACTGCGAGAGCAAAGAAAACAGGCCAAAAGGTCAATCTGACATTCAATCAATCAGTTATTACCATAATTAGTAAATTATTGGTGACATTTTGGTGAGCATGATGAGCATAATTTTAAAGGTCATAATGATGGATTTGCAGCTGCCTCTCTAAGTTTAATTTCAGCACGGTATACAAAGAATTCAAATGGACGCACAATCCATATGAATAGAAAATGTGTCAACACACACATATTGACAGTTACATTATCTTTGTGTTTATGATTCGGTGGCTCCAAAACGTTCTCTTGTCACAGCTCACATATACACAACACATGAACGTGAGCATGAAAAGTACTGAATTGTACTGTTTAAAAAAAAGTTTATTTTATTTTATTATGTAATTCAACCTTTCCATGGATTGAAGAGCGCAACGAAGAGAAGTGACAACAACAAAACAAACGGAACAAAAGCACCTAACAGTAAAAAAAATAAGACAGATCAATGGAAATTGAAGGTTTCCACTAAAGTTCAATTAAAACACAACAAAAGCCAAAACAAAAATAAGACAAAACTTTCTAATTGCAGGATTTTGAACTTCAGGAAAACTCAGACATGTCGAACTCTTCAAACAATTAAAAGCAATCCCAGGAACCTGTTAAATATCTGGATTTGCCTATAACTAGATAAATAAAGCTTGGGGGACTGTGGCAATCATTTTCTGTTAAACAGAGACCGGTCGGTAACCCCCTTGCAACCTCTGGCTGCCAGGGGAAAATGTGTAATCCTCAGCTGGTTGGGGAGTGGTTGCTGCACCAAAAACTTCCTTGAGAATTATTCGGTAGTTTGTAGTTTGCATGGAAGACGCCGACTTCTCTGCAAACACTCGTCAACTACAGAGCTTTAGTGAAACTTCAGAGGGAAAGTTGTTGCTTACTGCTGCAACCAATATATTTCAAAAGGTGCAACTTTTACTTTGGAGTTAAATGTTTGCATTGTGCTTTCTGCAGTTTCACGACCGCTCTGAGAGTACTTTGCAAGTGTTTGCAGACAACTCAGCATTTTCCGTGTAAACTACTGTGACTGTGGTAATCTGCTAGTGACCAAAGCAATTGTTAAGCGATTGTTTATTAATTTATTAAAATTAAATGAAGTGAATTTACTGAATACCATACAAAGTAAATCTTCTCTTACGTCTACTGCAAACCTTCTAAGGTTTTTCTCTCACAGTCAGCCATCAAATTTCAGCTGTAGCAAAAAAAAAAAAAGTCCCTGCTTTTAGGTATAAATCTTCAAACTTACACAGCATGTACAACCAATCAGCCACAACACCAAAAAAGAACAAAAAATGAGGTAAATTGCATTTTTTGATATAAGAGCTGCAGAATAGTCAGTTCTTGACAAGAGGAAAAATAGGCAGGCTGCGGTATATGAGCAACACAGCCAAAACTGTGATGGCAAGACTAGAGTATCGGCGCAGCTTCAAAATACCAAAATGGCCTCGTCTGACAAGTCACACGTTTTTTTGTGGAAAGTGACAAAGAGTGCTGACTTGGCTCATGGATGTCAGTCAGCTGGAGCATCTGCCAGAAAAAATAAATGTGATCCACACACAGGACACCTCCAGAGATGTATACTGGGTCAGAGCTGATTTGGTGGCCGAGGGGAACAATATGGCACAGACAGGTTTAAGGTCACTTCTGATTGAGGCTACTTAGAGTTTACAGTTCAGCTTCAAGTCTCTGCAAGTTGATTTTTTTTTTTTAATCTGGTATGAAATTAAACCAGTGTCTCTCTGGGCTTTTGGGAAATCAATCTAAAATTATTTGTGATACTGTCCCACATTTATTGAATGAACCATTTACCTTCATCATGAGAACAACAGTGTTGAGGGCAATCATGACGAGCACTGTGTACTCAAACGAGGGCGATGCCACAAAATGCCACAGTTTGTACTGGAAGGTCTGTCTGTTCTGGGGCATGTAGCGGGTCATCGGCTTGGCGCTGATGGCAAAGTCAATGCAAGCCCTCTGATGGAGAGAAAATGAGCATTATGTGTGAAAAGATGATGCCTAATTACTTGAATTTGTGTGAAATACTGTCACAGCTCCGTACCTCATTCTTCTCCAGACTGCACTCCTGAATCATCTTGTCACCCTGCTCTTGGAACGTGATGATGATAAGAGCCACAAAGATGTTGACGAAGAAGAAGGGGAAGACCACAAAATAGACCACATAGAAAACTGACATCTCCATCCGGTTCCCCCGACTTGGCCCCATGTTCTCCTCTGTAACATCTGTAGAGTGCTGGAGGACCCTACATGAAAAAATTCATATTCCCTGTGGTTGATTCATGTCATTCATAGCACATTGAAGTAATAAAAAGCAATTTTGTGCTGAGAAAAAACTGAATTCAAAGCCTATAAACATGCAAGGAGACATACTGAGGCCACCCCTCTCCAGTTGATACAGTGAAAAGAGTGAGCAGAGCCCAGCAGACGTTGTCATAGTGAAACTCGTGTCTCTTCCACTCTCTCCTCTTCACCTCCTTTTTGTCTCTGCTGTAGTCAATGTAGTAGCCTCTGTGGGGAATAGAATAGCCCGGAGGTCATCATTTCACTTAATTCACTGATTAGACCAGGGGTTTTAACAAAAAGAGAAGTATTAAAGCTTTTGTTGCAAGTAACTGTTACTCTTGTGCTATTCACTGGCATCTGCAGACAATGACAGACTATCTGAGGTTATATAAGAACCTGCAAAGCTGCACATTTGGACCCTTTTTTGTAATTTTCTGCTTCATTGCTTTCAATTTGAAGGTTTTTTTTTTTTTTTCATGGCTTGAAGTTTTTTTGCTGCTGTCAGAAAAGTTGTGTTTTTTACCTTTTTAAAAAAATGTTTTATGTGTTTTATTTTCTTCCTGTTGTAATTTTGTTGGGTAGTTTTCCTTGAAGTTGTTTAAAGAGTTTAAAACCAAGTAATACTCTCCCATAAAACAATTTATATAGATTTTTCACCACAATACTGCACAAAAAACAAAAACAAAACAAAGCCATATATATTGTGTAAGATATCACACAGAAACAGTCTTATTCGCAACATCTTCAATCTGGTTAAGACAGCTCAGAAATGAGAATGAAATTTCAAAGAGTTTCTTCAGAAGAGCAGCAGAAAGCACTGTAACTGGGAAAAAACACCTTTAGCAGAAATAACTTGAACTAATTTCTGTATAAATTTATCAGATTTTCACATTATTGGGGAGGAATTTTGCTTCGGTTCGATGAGGTTTGCGGTTTTTTATTTATGCACAGCTCTCTTAAAGTCCCTCCATGGTATTTTAGTCAGATTGAGGTCTGGACTTTGACTGGGTCAATGCAACACCTTGATTCTTTTCTTTGTTGCTGTGTCCTCTTGCGTGAACCAATTTGGACATAACATCTTACCCTCTTAAATCCTGTGTAAGCAATAATGGTAAACTTAGTGTTTTCACAGGAGTGCACGGAGTCCTGTGAAAACTTTCTTCCTCACGTGGCTGTAAGGGCGGTATTAGTCTTGTCATCTGACTCGAATAAGCATATTCCAGGAACTTACTGCTTTAAACGTCTTATAGAGCTTGACTCTCATATTCACATTTTATGTTAACCATTATCTACCAGTGCATTTTGAGTGACAATGTGTAGGAGGAGTTTCAGATATATAAAGTATATATATTTTTAAAAACGCTAATGTAAGAACAGACTAGGGTGAAGCGGAGTTCACTCACTGGCATTCCTTCTCTGTATTCATGGAGCTGTCAGTGCAATAGAAGAACCTCCCCTTAAAAAGCTGCACTGCTATGACAGCAAAGATGAACATGAAGAGCTGGTACACAATGAGGATGTTGAAAACGTTCTTCAGAGATGTGACCACACAGTCAAAAACAGCCTGTGCAGGAGAAAGACAAATAAAATCTGTCAAGGACTGGTGCAACAACACCAGGAAACTGAGCAGACTGTTTGCATCACACCTTGAGTTTAGGAAGTCTCTTGATGGTTTTAAGGGGTCGCAGAACTCTCAAAACTCGGAGGGACTTTATCGTCTTGATGTCTCGTCCTTTGTTGTTTCTGTTGACATTGGAAACACAGCACTAAGGAACATAGCTGTACAGTCAAACTCATGCACACAGACGAGTACAAAAACAAACAACAAAAACAGTAAAAACTGAATGGAAACACAAATGAATGAGGAAACATTCAACTTGAGGGTGTATGTTTGGAGCCTGACAGATTTCAGCTGTAAAATATTTGATAATTTGTAGAATTTCACTCCTTAAATCAAATATTTTTGCAGATTCATTCAGTTACACTAGTAGGTTGTGCACGCTTATTGTAAAGTTCCATTTATGCCTCAAATAAGTATATTTATTCTATCAAAGTTATATCACACTGAGAATTAATGTGCGCGCATATACTGGAACAGTAAACAAACATTTATTAATTTAAAGTTTTAATTTGGCAGATTTTTATTTTATGTTCATTTACATGCAAAATCGATGACTTGATAGACAAAATGATTCATTATCAGCAAATTTTTCCCCCTGATACCTGCCAGGCGCTGCAGTTTTATGAGTCAGAGGTCAAAATGTGACAAAATCAAAAGCAATCAGACAAAAAGCAGATAATAAAAATATATACTTTTTTTAATGTAGAAAACAAGAAATCAGAAGACATGAAAATGTGAGAAATATGAGTGGCTTATGGGACACATTTACATTTAGTGTGACTGAAATTTTTACCCCATCACATTGCTGGTAGCCCCAACAGTCATAATATCCACAGGAACAACAGAGAAAAAAAAAACGAGGCAAAAAAAAAAAAAGAGATACACTGTGAGCAAAGCTCAAAGGATCACAGCTATATCAACAACAGAGAAAATAACATACAATTCTCTACATTACAACGAAAAGCACAAAAAGTTTAGTTAGTAATCTTTGCACTCAAAAGTAAAGAAACAAAAAAACCGTGACACACACCACCCATGTTTAACTACACAATCCAAGTTACACAGAGAAAACAGTTAAATCTGAGCTGCGCGCTGTACAGGTCTTCCCATGCCTCCATACTTGCAGCGTGCGAGTCTTTGAGGGAAGGTCGTTTACTGTATGCAATACAATATTCTCAGAAACTGTTTGCTGCAGTGAATCACTCATTAGTCATCGACAGGCAGCACTGTATGGTGACTCACGTTAGAGCAAAGGCAATCAGAGCTCCCACCACTACAATGAAGTCCAGCATGTTCCACATGTCTCGGAAATAAGAGCCATCGTGCAGAATGAGACCCTGGTCTATCATCTGGGGGACAAACACACGCATCCACACGGATGGGTTACAAACTGGGACCAACACCCCAGAGAAGACATTAAAGGCAAAGGTGAAGGCTTTGAAATTGTGATCAAAGAGGAGAAAATGTTTCAGCCACCCACCTTGATGATCATTTCAAAGGTGAACACTCCAGTGAAGACGTAATCAAAATATCGGAGGACCTGGATAATTTCAAAATTAGGGGGAAAAAAATGGACTTTTAAAAGCTCATTCCAGAGTTTGAGATTTTTCTGAGGTGCATTTAGTATCAGTGACGGTACACACTCTCACAACCACGCGTAATGCGCCTCAAGAGTAAATAAAATTAACATTTTTCCCATCCAGCCAGTGGCAATGAACTTGCTAGCATCCAGTTGGCATGATTCATCCACCTTAATGCTTCAGGACACAACTTCTTAGAATGAATCAGTACATTTGTGAGCAGTGTCAAAGTGTAGCTCCAGGTAACCGACTCAATTACTCAACTGAGAAAATTATAGACAGAAATTCTAATTACTCTGTCTGGCTCTGGGACACTTTGCAGCCTTTGACACACAAAATACGTGTTGTTTGGTGCTCTAACAAGCCAAGATATTCCTCAAGGAGACGCTCCAGTAATGTCGTTTAACAATTCCATTCAGCTGAGTGACTCATGGGGTCAAAATCCTTCTGCTGGATCCTACATTCCCCAAAATGCAAGTTGATGGTACCATCTGTCAACTGGCTTCACAAATAATCTTAATAACATCCTTCTTAAAGGTGTTTTTACAGACTCAGAAGTGATGTAAGTAAAGTTATTTTTATGTACAAAACTGGTGGAGTGCCCCTTTAAGTTCTTCTGTTGTCCTTCAAGAGTACTATGACGACCAGAGGACGATATTTAACTTCAAACAGGGAGTGAAGCTGTAAAAATGTTAGCTGTATCAAAATTGAATATACACTTGATTAGGTACGTCTGTTTAGTAAGGTAAATATCTAATCAGCCAATCACATCGCAGCAATTCAGTGTATTTAGGAATGTAGACAGGGTCAAACTGAGCATCAGAAAGGGGAACAAGGTGATTTGAGTGACTTTGAGAATAGCGTGGTTGTTGGATGCACACAAGACACCCTCTGATGGCTGCATTGACAGCAGTTTGCAGTTGTTATCACCTGAGTCAAAGCCACTGGGTTCAAAAAGTGCTGATTCAATAGGATTTCCCACACAATCACCTCTAGGGTATACTGGGAATGGTCGGAAACAGAGAAAATATCCAGGGAGCGTTGGTTTTCTGGGCAAAAATGATGCCAGAGGTCAGTGGAGAATAGCTCAAGCTGATAGTAACAGTAGCTGAGTGTCACAAACCAGGGCACACAGCAATGACTACAAGGGAGATGCACACAATTGGAAAATGATTGGTTTTAAACAAGAAAATGAGTTAAACTAACCACAAAGTGTGTGGTCAGTACTGTCAGTGGTGTAAATGAGTGCATGAGTGAAGAGATGGCATGTGCAAGGTTATTTAATGCAAGAGCAAGCAAAATCCAAAAAGATGTCTCAGGGAGAACTACCCAGGAACTGAGCTCTCAGGGCCCAGGTGCTGCCAGTGTTGTTAGTTACAAATAAGCCACGCCCACTCTCCAGTACCTGCAGAAATGCACAAAAGACCTGCCACACACTCAGGCAGGTAGGACGTTTGTTACATTTGTTATAACCAAGGTACGCACAAGAGCATCTCTGAATGCACAGCTCGTCAATCCATGAAGTAGATGGGCAGAAGACTACACCGGGTGCCCCTCCTGTCAGCTTAGAACAGGGCTACAATTTGCACAAGCGCACTAAAATTGAACAATAAAAGACTGGAAAAATGTTGCCTGGTCAGAATTTGACATTGCATGGATCCATCCTGCCTTGTATTAAAAGTGCAGGCAGGAAAAACATTGTCTGGTCTGATGAGTCTTGATTTCTACTGTGACATTATTACGGGTAGGGTCAGAATTTACACGGACATCAAAGCATGGATCCATCCTGCCTTGCAGGCCGGCCATCCTGCCAACCTGAGCTGGTGGTGGTCGTATAAGGGTGTGAAATTTTCCTGCACTACAGTCTACCATTGCTGCCGACCATGCCAATCCTTTCACACTACAGTGTACCTGTCTTCTGATCGCACAAAGCTCAAATTGTCTCAAATTGGTTTCTTGAACATGAAAATTAGACCACTGTACTGAGACAGCCTCGACAGTCACCAGTTCTCAATCCAACAGAGCGCCTTTGCAATGCGATGGAACGGCATTACAGCTAACAAGTCTCGACCAACTGTGTGACGCTATCATGTCAATATGGACCAAAATCTCAGAGAAATGTTTCCCAGCACCTTGTTGAATCTGCGCCATGAGGAATTAAGTTCTGAACCCAACCCAGTAGCAGCAAGTTGTAACTAATGAAGTGTCCAGCGAGCATAAGCAGCCGGGTACTTTCAGCTGCTCCTTCACTTCCCAAGGGGTCCCCCCAGCAGATGGATCCGCATATTTGATATCGAACAAATTTTAAGCCAGATGCCCATCCTGATGCAATCCTCCCATTTTTACAGACTAGGAATGAGCATTAGCAGTACACAAGTTTTTGACCCCTTGAGGCTTAAGCTGGTGCTTTTCCGTATGTCAGGCAAATGTGTTAACCACCACAGAGGCACTGGTGAGTGCAAGTAGCTACTGTGCAAAATCTAAAATGACTCTGTGATGGGGATTTGTACCTATATTTCATTTAATCCCTTAAATGACGTGTTTTAACCCGATGTTGTTGAGCACTTGTCAGCATTTGTTGACTTGACTGACACGACTTATACCCAAGCACAGTGTGGATTTTACTCATATGTCCTTATTCGGTCATTCTTGACACGTTCCATGCTACTTAGAAAAGTGAAAAGTCGTGAAAAACAAACTGCGCAGCTATCAGGCAGGCAGAGCTGCTGCTTGCCACCTTGTATGTGCATGATAGCAAATGTGTCACAGCACATTGTTGCTGACACAGTGTTATGTCAACTAGAGATCAACCCTAAAAGACTTGCACTGAACTAGAACTTCATCAGCACATTTCAGGCCATTTGGAATACATCTGAGAATGATTCGATGATCATTTTGATTAAGTAAATCTAATTTTCATAAAAACACAAAGTCTTTAAGACAGATGTTGTCTGCGCTCACCTTGTTCCTGTCTGAATTAGTGCACACAGGGTCTTCAGCAGCCAGTGCAATGCTGCTTGCCACGATCACAAGCAGGATGGTCATCTCAAAATAGCGGAGAGTGACCACGTAATGACAAATCCTCCTGATGCTACATTACAACAAAGAAGATGTATATAACTGAGTGAGTGGCATGCATAAAAACAACTACTGCTACTACAAACAAGAAGAAGAAAAGTACTTAAAATACTGTGCAAAAGTCTGGAGTCACCCCTTATTTCTTTTGTTTCCAAGGAGCCAAACTTTCTTGTAATTTCTTAAAGTGCTTCATCAGAAATCTTTGTGTGGAAGGG
>VOQK01013150.1:43462-55955 GCA_015052645.1 Benitochromis conjunctus
GGCTGTCAAAAACCCAATATTAATGAAGGGAAACGGGGAGCGAAGGCTGTCGTATGTTGAATTACACAATAACTGGGCTGAAAATTAGTCGCAACAGGTCTCATGGAGTGATCAATCCAAATTTTAAAGTCTTGGTTCAAATCATCATCAGCATGCATGAAGGAGGTCAGGAGAGAGGTACATCAGTGAGTGTCTACGGCAATCTGTAAAACATGGTGGACGATCTGGGGTTGCCTTTCAGGCAGTGGTGTTTGAGATTTTGCCAAAACTGAAGGGATTATGAATGCAGAAGGTGCCATCAGATTTTGATCCATCATGCAATGCTATCTGAAAAGTATTGGATTCGTAGAGGCTTCATTTTCATCAATGACAATTATTGACTATTGACTCTTAACTGTAAACTGTGAAGACTACTTGTATTGTACAAGCTCTGTTTTCACTTTATACACCCTGTATATATGCATGTTTCACTAAATTATTGCACCTATTTCTTATTTTCCTAATGAAATCTTTTTAAAACATGATGGGTGACTTAAGACTCTTGCATAGTACTGTACTCCATCAGATAATCAGTGATTTGGAGGATTGGGCTACATCTTACGGGTTGGAGGCCTTGAAGATGAACATGCTGTCTGGAGGTACAGGCTTTGGAGGAATTGGAGGTTCTTCCTCCTCTGTTTCCTCCTCATTTTCATTCTGGTCAGACTGGTATGCTTCCAACTCTTTATTGTTCACTAAACCGCAGACAAACACATGAGAGCAAAGAAAAACATGTTTTAGCTGTACATGAACAGCTGACAAAGGAAGAACAATGTGAGTCACCAACACAGTGGATTCAGGGGGGGAAAAAAGACTAGTGGCCACTTTTATCAGATGTCAAGAACGCCTACACAGTGTGGTACAGTGATACTGACACTAAATCCCACTTTTTGATACATTGTGTAAAGCAGTAGGACTGCAATGAGAAGTGGCCACAGTGCTACCTGTCATGGGTGTGAGCTCCAGAAGTGGCTGTGCAGACATTTCGATGGCCACGCTATCGTCCAGGTTAGACTTGTCACGTTTGATGGATGCCTTGCGGTTTTCTGACTCTATAGCACTCACAGTGAACTCTGTGGCCTCTAAAGCAGTCTCCACTGGGATGTTTTGGCACAGTGGCTCATACTGATCTGAGTGGCCACCCTCACCCTGCTCTGACCAGGTGCTGTCCACTATCTGTTCACACTGAGGAGGATCGGGAATATCTGCACTGCATTCAGCAGCTCTGTAAAAAAACAACAACAACAACAAAAACACCAAAACTGAGCATAGGATTTATTCATGCAGATCACAAAGTCCAGCTCAGCACAACGGTAACCTAATAGATCAGGTGGTAACATATCATCACAAGAGCAGCAGCAAACATCAGTGAACTGATCCAAGCCTCTTTGCAACCCGCATCCACCCCAGTTTTTCCTTTATTGTTGTCACTGATGCCTGGTCAGATCTGCTCTGTGTTAAGGTCATGTTGTTGTTCTGTTTGACCATATAATTAATTACTATAGACCCAATGGATTTTGTTTTTTATTTAACTGCTCCAGAATAAAATTTAATCAAACAATACAAATAATACACATTTTTTTCATCACATCAAGTAACTGTGCAAAAGCTCTGCTGTATCTGTATACATATTCCCTTGCTGCATCTGATGCACGTTTCCTAACTCGTAATCCTTTGTTTGTGTGTGTTTATTTCTAAGCTAGCATAAAAGGTCAAAATATTATTTATAAATAAAATGATGGAAATGACCTAAAATGTAAAACACTTCAGCTTCTTTCCACCAGTCGAGAAATACATGAGAGCAGGCGTACCTTATACAATCTTCTCCAACTTCTGCATACGGGTTGACAATGCATGTCCCATCATCGTGGACTGAGCTTCCTTCTTCCTCTCCTCTCTCTTTCTCCTCCCTGTCTTCTCTTTCTTCTCTTTCATCCAGTACTTTCCTCTCCTGGCTGAGCGACCTTCTGATATGTAGCACCTCGTGTGGCGTTTGCGTACAGTCCAGACTCTTTGCCTCAACGCGAGCCTCGCGATGACGGTGGCGTCTATGCCGGGCTCCTTCTTCTGGCGCCTGACTGGACCTGAACTTTCGCGCCATCCTGTGTCTGCCACCGCCTGTGGCCCGGTGGTTTGGTCCTCCTGTCTTCTCCTCGCTGAGGTTTACCAGAGGCTCAGCCGCTGGAGGCTCTGGTATGGGAATAGAGATGGACATTGGAGGTTCGGGAAGAGGCATCCCGACTGACATGGGTGACTCAGGTAGGTGAGCCGGGCTGGCCTCTGTGGAAAGGTTGGAAGGGTGGTGGGGAATGGAAGGAGTTTCAATGGTATCTTCTGTAGGGCTGCTAAACAGCTCCTCTCTGCTCGCCATTTGGCGCCGTTTGCGCAGCTGGTTTGCTCTCTGCTCCCATACCGACATGTTAACTTTTCTCCTCCTTTCACGGCGGTTGGCAAAGGCGTTGGAGCCATTTAGGGGCTGCTCGTCTGCAGCAACCAGTGCGCCATCCGGTTCATCTGGAAAGGTCGGTCGTCCCCTGTGGATTGCACGTTTCCGATACAGGTAGGGTCTTCTTCTGCCACTGAGGACCACAATGTACTTGATATAAATATTCTGCAATCCATCTTAAGGAATTAGTGATAAAAAAACAAAAACATGAACACTAGTATTCATTTAGCATACCACTAATATATATATATATATATAAAAACATCTTCAGACATGTAAAATAAAAGTTGCAAGAAAAGGAAAGCCCTTTTCTATAAATTTATAATGTTAGTTGATTAGTAACACACAAAAAAAAAATTCCCATGAAAAAGAAAATGTGCAAAAAATACAAAGGCATCCAAAAAAACTGAAACAACGCCTGAGAAGTAAGGACAGATCAAAAGTAAAAGAGAAAAACAAAACCCACGAGAACAAAAATGAAGGGTGCAGGATCAAGGTGCAAACATTGTAAAACATCTACGGGAAATTGAGTAGGGAAACTCAAGAGAGAAATTCTGTGTGACAGAGATGCATACAGTTATACTTACTGGTATTCAGATTCTTTTGTTGTCCATGTAATCAATGAGTGATTATTTGAAAACAAGACATTAGTGTTTAACAACATACACAGAACATTTGCTGTGGCACCGAACAAAACGCGCCCAGAGGAAACAAACCGTGCTTGCGATTTCATCCAAAAGAGGAGTGAAGTTAAGCATTTAATTTATCATAATGCACACTTTGCATTCAAGGCCGCTGTATACTTTTTTGGCAGTTTACATTAAATATATTCAAAATTCAAAGATCTTGATGCTGATGATCGATTGATATGATCGAACACGACATTTTGGTCAGTGCCACGTAACAAGCATATAACAAGACAACATGATGGAGCCAGAAGAACACTGTAATACACATCAAATCAGCGCCTCGATTTGTTGCAGCACTTACGAGACTAACATTCAAATATGTAACAGACAAATGATACATTCAGTGTCACAGCTAGAGTCCGAGACCAGTAAGAGAGAGTTTATGCAGGCGTGTCCTGACATCGCATCGCTTTGGGGGATTTTTGTCATGTTTTTCTGGTGACCAGAGTAGATCAGGTGTGCAGGCAGCAGCTAGTCCTGATCCATATGGTAACAAATCAGCTTGCAGAGACTTTGGTGGTGGCACAATACAGCACCGTCATTTCAAATGAAAACAAATGGGAGCATCAGCCACACCCTTCGGCGCTCCCTTGTGTTTTGCTGAACAGCAGCAAAAAGAAGTACAGCCACAGCCGTTATTGGACACTAGTATTTTACTACATGTGTGTGGCACGCTAGAGTTGCTGCTACTTTGATATCCTCCACTGCTCTCCGTTTTCTCTGTTCTCTAACTCACTAATAATAACTTCTTTATCTTTTAGGGGAACCTGGCTAAATGGCTTCTGATTTCTTTGGAAGTAGTTACAATAGACAAGCTCATATTAGAAGTTCATAATAATTTAGGGTTGGTTTTTTTTTTTTAATTTAAAAAAAAATACTGAGCAAAACTTTTGAGTGACCCTTTGTTTATTTATATTTGGTTTATACGATTCGAACAAGGTGAAAGTCAGTATTTGGTATGACCATCTTTATTCTTCAACAGAGCCTGGACTCTCTTAGGCAGGTTTTCTTCTCATTTCTTTAAGTAGTCTTCAGGAATAGTTCTCGAGCCAACAGCATTGGCTAAAATGCAGCCCCAAACCATGACAGAGCCTCCCACTGTGTTTTACTCAGTGTACCTCTCATCTGACGTCTCCACGCATGAATTTAATTCAAATTTTTCAATTTCAGCAGTAAGGTGTTGCCAGTCAGATGCTTTCCAGATAATGTGGGATGCTGGATGAAAATGAAAATAAATTTTGGCAAAGCCTCCGATACCACTGGCTGAAATGTAGCCCCAAACCATGACACAGCCTCCGCCATGTTTTACAGATGGCTGTAGACCAGGGGCCTCCAACTCCAGTCCTCGAGAGCTACTGTCCTGCAGCTTTTAGATGCATCCCTACTCCAACACAGCTGAATCAAATGGTTGAATAACCTCTTCAGCATGCCATCAAGTTTAGCAGTGCCTGGAAACAAGCCATTCATTTGATTTAGGTGTGTTGGAACAAGGATGCGTCTAAAAGCTGCAGTACAGTAGCTCTCGAGGACTGGAGTTGGAGACCTCTGCTGTAGACGCTCAGTGTCCTGATCTCTCCATGCATATTGATTTGAACTGGTATTATATAATCGCTTCATAAAACCTGTTGCCACTGATTTTCCATGCACTTCTTATCGGGAATACCACAGCCTTTTCTCCCTGTTTCCCTTCCACTTGAATGCTGTTGAATTTTTTTTTAGGCCTTCCACTTCTTCTTCTTCATCTATCCAGTTTCTTAAAAAATTTTTAAGGACACACTGCACACCATGTTGAGACATGCCACGTTTTCAGCTAATAGTTCTCTGGAAATCACCTTGTTGGTGGAAAAATGCTATTTTATGTCTGTCAAACTCTGTTGTCTCTTGCTTTTTTGTGGCATCAACCGAAGAAATTGGAACATATGACAATTTAAGATACAATTTTAAACCGTTTTATGTCTGTTATGTATAAAAACTACACTGTTTTTTTGCCGCTTGAGTTAGGTGGATTTTATGCTTTAATCATGCATAAATCAGTGTTACGTAACTCAAAAAAATATTAAAAATTAAAAAAACAAAAAAACAAAACATAATCCTCAAAAATGGTCAGGTACAAGGGCTATATTAAAAACTGGTGAAAAAGCAGCTATTTTCCAAAGAAACACTTTGGAAAACATTCAGAAAGCTTTGAGAACTATTGCTCAAAACCACTTTAAAAACTTACATGAAAGTCTGGTTCCTTGGAAGCAAAATATAAAGAAACGAGATGTGGCTCACAACATTTGCACAGTACTATCTACTCTTGGATGTTTGCTACATTTGTACTTTAAAACCAAAGCCTAAAAGCACCAACAGAGTCATTTTATTCAACATTACTGTATAATAGTATTTTAACGACTACAAGAAGACATTAAGAGTTGAATTAAACTATTCTGTAAAAAAGAAGCTTTGAGCCTCTGCAAGTTGATTTTCTTATTGTACCATACATAAAAAGCCTACTTGGGAAGAAGGTAAAACACATTTATCAATCTCTAATTATATATGGTCAGGAAAATCTGACTTGGTAACATTTGTAGTTAATGGACCCTTTTCACAGCAGCCATTTTGACTTGTCATAGCTCAAATGTTAGTGGTGGCCCATTAAGTGTCCCGGTATGCTAATTCAGAGAGCCAGCCTCCACAATACTCTCCTCAAGTAGAAATCAGCCGTCATTAAATTTCCTGAATGCAGCTGTGCATTTCCTGCTAATACAGTGAAAATCTGCTGTGAAAAAGGTCTGAGGTGTAAAACACAGGAAGGACAGGTACAGCCATAATCTAGCCAGGTCAGTGTTCTCAGTGAGAGGTTTAACGTGCCCCTGCAGGACATCCAGATGTTACGTAACATCTTTATACCCTCTAAAAAAAATGTCATTGTCACAGTGGAAATTCTGATGAGCCGGAGTCACACTAATCAGGCAAACTTGGTCAAAATCAGACCCACTCCAAAGTGTGCCTCCTCCCAGTAGAGTCACACATTCAGACTTCCCACTGTTCCCGACAACCTTTGAAGTACACCTCCCGCCCTTCTCCTCCCAAACTTATGGGATAATTAGACCTGTGGGAAAGCCGCCAGGTCACAGAGAGGAGCAAGGAAATCAGTGAAGAATTACCCCTCTGATTAACAAAAGAGGCTGACCATAACCAATCACAAGCCAAGGCAGTCACAGGAGTTTCAGTTATGCAGCTCAGAGAGTCTGAAATGACTCATGCTTTTAAATCAGGCACATTCAATTTACATTCATAATTTTGGCATCAGTACGTTAAACATGCCTTTCTACCTTGCATTCACCGCGCAGCTGAAGAAATAAGGAACATACTGTTTTAAACATTTGACACTTACACCTACAATTTCTTCTCATGGTGGAAATAAATGATCTTGACTTATTTTCATCTGATTTTAACACATCTCCCCTCTAATAAAGTAAGATGATGAACCATCAGTTTCCCCACAGCATTCATATCTTAAGTGTTAGCTTCATTTCTCTTCTTGGAAAATGACTTGGAAAAACACTAAAAGACAACTGCGAATGAGGAACTGTGAGAGAGTTTCAGTCCAATTTCAAATTGAGCTACTTAAGAGATGTGAAGACTGTGGTTATCTCATCTTAAACGTGGATTTTTATTAGATGTCGACCAGTAACTTACTCGGCTATCAGGCCATCTCTTCCTCTGGCGTATCTCTGGTTGAAGAACTCTTCTTCCTCCTCTTCATCCTAAAGAAGACCACACCCGCAATCGAAGAGCGGTCAACACCAGAACACGTGTAACATACATCGCAAACTTTAAAAACACTGCAAACCTTTGTCAGTTCCTGCGCGTTGGCCAGATTATCCACGGCAATGGCCAAGAAGACATTCAGCAGCGTGTCTGTCGTAAAGCCGGTCAAGGACAAAAACGCCAAAACGTACGAATAAAAATCATATTCATTAGATTTCACTGCATGAATGTCAGTTAGCTTGCTCTTCAGGACCACTGAAGCAAAGAGCGATATGTCACCTAAGCACTGAATATCAGTCACTTGTTTCCATCCAAAGACACTCTCAAATATAAATTTCTGCTTTGAGCCTTCTCCACCCAGCCACTGATTCACCTTTGACCCCTACCGTACTTGCTGTGATGTCTGTTTCTGGTCATTATTCAGCCACTTGTATAATTTTCCTTTCACCTTTTAGCCACCAAAGCTGCAAATCTATTTTCATCGCATTAACAAATAAAGACCACACACATCGACACCTTGACCTGACATATACGCTCTTATGCTACATTCAAAGTCACTTACATTACCTTTCTTCCCCATGCTGGTGCTGTTTGAACTTCAGTACGTCGTCTTGACCATGTCTACTTGCCATATGATTGACTGATTAGATATTTGTGTTAACAAGCTGTTGGCCAGGTGTAACTAAAAAGTGGCTGGTGAGTATATGTTTTCCACAGGACGGATATTTACACTTTGCTCATCTTGCATAAATATTACTGACGACAGAGGATATTCTGCTAAGGTTTTTACTTTTGATACAACATCTTTATACTAGTTTAACTCTGCGTACTTCTGTTGATATTAAGCATTTTAACACTCAGGTGTGTCGCTATTTTTATCTAAAATACTTCCACCACTTATCATGTACAGGCATCACGCTTTTGTATCAGCGCTCTCTAACCACTTTTGAGGTCAACAAGGATACAATTTCCAAACAATGTGAGCACTATGAAGTAGATCGATGACCACATGCCATACTGAACGCCTCCCTGCGAGCGGATCCCATTATACATCACCTCGTTCCAGTCCTCGCCGGTCAAAATCTGTGGGCAAATTCGCAGAATATTTTGCAAGGATAACGGCATTGCTCACATCAGATTCACAGCACAGGAGACAAAGTCACTGTCTACCAACCAGTTCAAAGTATAGTATTAAAATGGAAGCAAGGCAATAATTACAGTGTCTGCTGATCAAAACACTCTTTTACAGTGCAGCGGATGTGTAGCAGATACGATGTGGACTTTTTCCACGTTTCCCTTGTCTGATATTCATGTGCGCATATGTGCGCATGGATGTGTGGGATGATGGCGGAGGCGGGGGGTGGCGAGCGAGCGAGCAGAGTTGTTTAATCTGCGCCCGGGGTGAGAAATATCCCAGGGTGCAATGTGTCATGGAGAGCAGGCAGAAATGAGGGGATCTGTGGGAGCCAAACCTGAAACACTGTCATGATGGCAGCTGGAAACGTGTCAAAGTTGGTGGGAGTGTAATCTTCAAAGATGAACCTAGAGGGGAGGCAGATAGAAAGCAGGGTCAGATATGACCAAGGAAGAATGGGAGGAGGAGGAAGGAGAGGGGGAGGAGGATGCAGAGCTATTTTCATCTGGACATATCACTTCCTCTCCTCTTTTTTTAGGACACCATTGAGGAAACTGGTGCTTAGATCGTAGGAAGCAGATACTGTTTGTCAAAACCGTGCCATTATTATTGAAATCAAAAGGAAAAGCGATTTGGCCGAGTTCACTGACAATTAAGGATGTCAGTACGTACCTCCCTCCAAACAGCTGCATCCCCAGCAGAGCAAACACCACAGTGAAGAGGAAGAGAAGGAAAAGCAGGCTGATAATGGACTTCATGGAGCTCATGAGGGACACAACCAAGTTCCTGAGAGAGGCCCAGTATCTGGAAAAAATAAAAAATAAAATAATACACCCTTGGGGTTTTTGTTTTTGTTTCTTTGGTTAGCTGGGATCTGTAAATATTCATCGTGCAGCCCAGGCTGACATGACTTACTTTCTCTGTGAACTGTCCTGCTGCCCCACTTACTTTGTGATCTTAAAAATCCTCAGAAGTCTCAGCGCCCTGAGCACACTGATGCCGAATGACATGCCAGGCCTGAAGAAACCCCACACCACCTCAAAGATGCTGCCGACAATAACCTGCAAAACATGTCAGGATCATACAAGGAAAAAAAATCAAGCTCTGTATGCTTCACCTGAGTGTTTCATCTCTCAAGCAGCAATGTAGAACTCCTCTTTTTGTTTTGCCATCAGTTCTCTCGCTTATCTCCTATTTTACTTTGAAAGTTGGTTTTCATGCTAAGTTTTGCTTCCTGTCAGTTTTATTCCCTTCATAATTTTTACTTGTGTTGATTATTATATCCCTAATCAGCCCACTGTGTGTATAAAGTCCAGTCCTCCCTTTGTTCTTGGTAAACAGGGTTGATTTTGGTTTATATATAATCTATTCAAGTAATAAGAAATTCTATTGCTGAGGTTAAGTAGCCTAGTCTTCGTGTAGCACAAAAAATGTATATATTTTAGCACAAAGTGAGAAAAGGAGGACCTCACCCCACAGTCAAAGCAGTTGAAAGATGAGTGGAAGTACAGCCGGAAACCCAGACCATACATTTTCAAAAACATCTCAGCCAGAAACAGCCCCAAGAAAACAAACTCTGCATAGTCTGAAGATTAAAGGGAGGGAAAACAGCAAAAGTCAGAAAGCAGAATGAGGCAAGAATCCATTTTCTGCCCTGATTTCACTTTAAAAAAATGTTTTTTTTAAAGCAAACTGCACAGACATTCACAAAAGAAACCCACAGAGGAAGACGGTGAGCCAGTCGGGTTGGTTGTGGTGGACAATGGCCACACAGATGGTGTTGAGAGCCACCAGACTGAGCACCATCAAGTAGAAAGTGTCTGTCTTCACCATGCGGCGAATCGAGATGCGCAGCATGCGCTCCTTACGTCGCAAATAGGCAGCTGGGCCACGGCGGCCGCTGCGGAAATTCATCCTCGATCGTGACATGCCTGAAGGAGAAAGAGGGAGAATAAGAAAGGAGAGCTTTTTTACAGAGGGAGGCGGGGGATTTTTCGAGTTAGTCATATGCAAGTAAAATGTACATAAGCAACTCAAGAGCTCAGACACAGGTGATATCCTGTAAAGAAAGTAGGAAGAAGCCTACTGTAAAGACAGTGAGTAACTGAGCTTCACTCACTGGCGGTAGACATGTCTGTATACTTGTCATCCCCCGGTGCTCCTCGCCGCGCGCCAGTCTTCTTACTCGACCTCTTCAGCACTAAAGATGTTTCACACAAGTTCAACTTTACCAAAACCTCAACTTTCCTAACTTTACATCAGAAATGAACATGAAAACAACGGGTGAAATGGTGACTTCTGCTGTCACACTAAAGGTCCACTTAAATAAAATAACAATAACAGTTGTGCCTGTAATACAACTCATTAAAAGTCCGCTTTAAATCAGGCATTTCCATCACTAACATCCACGGACAGTTGCAAAGACAATAAACTATGTTTTTTAACTGTGATTTTTAACCCATTCAATTTATATAACATTAATATAAGCGTAGTTGTGATGGTTACCTCCAGGTTATATATGTATCATAGTATGAGATGTCCACGGTAGAGGTGGCAGGCTCGATACAAATATTGATGATATCAGTACCGACGCTGGTATTGGATCGATACTAGTGTGCTAGGATCGATACTTTGTTTCTATTCTCTGACTTCAGTATATAGTCCAAAGAATTGTGTTGAATAAACTATTTTGTTTTTGGAAATAAAAAATACACAAAAAACTGAACCTTTTTGTGCTGTCAGGTCTACTTTATTTATAGCCCATAGCACATTTAAATAACAGAAGATGATCCAAAGTGCTTTAGAGACAGCCACATTTCCACTGCAGGTCTCCAAAACAAACAAACAAAATGTTCAAAATACATAAAAAGCTGAAAAAAGTGGTTTATTATATTAACTAATTATTGTGAAAAATAAAGATCACGGTGATTTAGGGGTCATTAAATGTGTTAACAATTTGAAATTGATGATGATTCATCTCAATAATAATAACACGCTGCGCTCCCGTTTCTAAGTTAAAAGCATTGATGTTGGTATCGGCAACACTGGCCCTGTATTTACTTGGGATCAAAACAATACCAAAATTTGCAGTATCACACACCACGAATACACAGTGTATTTTAAAGTGCTTTCATTCCACAGCCGTTCACCTCTACCTGTCGTAACACGTGGTGTTAGAGGGGATTCGTGAGTTTCACGAGGTTGCCGGCAGGTAGCTGCAGCATGGGACGAGTGTGACTATCATACGGACATATGCCGTGCCTCAGGAGGGGGACACATTGATCACTGGTAAGGTTTAAATGTAAAAGTTTATATTTTATATTCAGCCATATATTTTTTAATTTACCACAAGCTTTTATGTCCATTACTTCAAAAAATATAACCTTTCAGAATCGGATGATTCTTTTGGATGCACTCTGTACATGTAGATAATTCTAAAATCAAAGTGTGTGAACTTACCATCTAATGGTGATCTCCCTGAACTTTTATTCTCCTCTGCAAGCATCACCTCCTCTGTAATACAATAAAACTAGAGGTTACATATTTGTTTTTAATCAAGCAGCAGCTGAAACCCACATTTCAGAGTTATAGCGCTCATTGTGTCTGCAAACAGTTGCAGCAGGAACCGAGGCCAAACTGATGTAAATGCTGCACTGAGAGGCCGGTGTGACCTTCTTAAAGACAGAGCTCCTTTTCTCGCTCACATTCTCGCAATATCTCGCTCTCTTTTCTCCCCCTCTTCCCACACTCTCCCACACCCGTGCACACATGACTGCACATGCACAGTGACTCTCTCACACACACACACGCACGCACGCACACACATGCATGTAAACACACACAAAACCCGCGTGTATATGCGCGCACACACAAATTTAAGTCAGTGAGTCAGTATCACCTTTTTCTCACCCTCTGCTTGCGTGGGAGACTAGCAGTGTAGATTGCCATTACAGCACTGTGTGTTTGCTGCAACTCAACTCAGCTACTCTGCTGCGGATCCAAAAGTCTGAAGGTGTCTGCAGCAAACGAGGCCCTCTTCAAAAATGCGATGAAATCACTGTGCCGCTTTGCACGGGGCGATTACATTTTAATTAAAGGAGGAGACTCAACGTATCGGCACATAAAGGGGAAACACGTAGCTCGGCTCTCTCCGTTTAACAGCTATGTGAAGCAAAGCTGTGCTGGGGTTACGTGCTGGAATATTTCTGAACAGTGAATCCTGGCTAACACTTTGTTTAAAGATTACATTGCCAAAAGCATTCACTCACCAGTCCAGCTGTGAAATTTCCTCACTACTAAATATTCCACAGTCAACTGTTAGTGGTATTATAACAATGTGGAAACGTTTGGTTATAGAAATCCTCCCATAACCGGAAAAAAAAAAAAAAAAAAAAAATTTATTTAAAAATTTTTTTTTTTACATAAAAA
>VOQK01013155.1:10152-21797 GCA_015052645.1 Benitochromis conjunctus
GTTATTCTGGACTCTTCCTAGGAATATGGTATATCAGGCGTTGCTACACGCAGGCTCAGATATTAATTAGCATATATATTTCTTGGGATTTTTTTTGATGGTGATAAAATATAGAATGTCACCAGCTTTACCCTTAAAGTGGCCCGTTTCTGATTTTTTTTTTCTGCACAAGATCCATTAATCATAAAAATAATTAATAACAGGTCTTTCTTTGTTTTGTGATAACACCTACCACTACCAAACAGAGCCGTGTGTTCTGCAGATTGCATGATTCATCTCTGCAGATGGTGAATGACCATTTTAACCAGTTATCTTCCTTCTTCCAGCAGGTCAGTAAGGACAAACAATGGATTGATTTATTAATCCCATTAATAATGCTGCTCCCAAGAGGATTTCTTTTATGAACAATGTATATGCTCTCACTTCTGCTTAGACCAGCATTCCCCAACTCACTCAGGGAGGATGGCCAATCAGACAAACCATCCATTTAGGTCATTAGCTAATTAAAGCTGCATTATCTATTGTATTGCCTGAAGAAGGGAGATCAGCTTGTGCCCTCCGTGCTCATCCAACTGCTCTCACAGCCGTGCGCCGTCTGTCAGTGGGTGTCAATCATGACATTTTAATTAGCATTTATTGGGTCTGCTGGCTGAGTGTGTGTGGTAGATGGACAGAAAGATAAATATGGAAAGGATTTAGGTGGATGTTTTGAACATATGAAGCAAAACTGTTTTGCTTAGTGAAATCAGTTTTTTTGTGCCGAGTATGTTGTTTGAAGCAACTGTCTTTGTTTTCTTTTGTGCAAAGAAATAATCGAGTTCATTATACACATGTCCCCTAGTGTTTATACTGTGCAGCCAAGCTGTAAAAAGGGCTAAAAGAATACTCCTCAAATACAGGGAAATAAATAAAACAAATGAAAAGATGAAGATGAAAAGCTGTGAAATAGATGTGTCTAAAAAGTAGATAATTGTAAAATGTTTTCTTTTTGATAAGTTCCTTGTCGCCAAATAACTCAAAACTATGCCAGTTTAGCTTGACAATGTCGGCTGGGTAAAGGGAAAACCTGAGTGCCTGCACACATGTGTGAATACGCAGTGTACCTCATTATTCATGCAGAAGCATCTTAGAGACATGAAGATTAATGTCCCTGGCATGCGATGGCGCCCTGCACCCTCCACGTTTTCTTCAATCTCTGGTAGTCTACTAGCTTCTTCACATGAGTGTTATCACATGGGAGATGGAAGGAGAGACAAAGGGGGAGAGTAATATATAAGAAGTGCACGCTGTCAGCAGAAACAGCTGACAGAAAAAAAACAGAACATGTACAACTGACGTGTGATGTATAACTGATTGGGGTGGAGAAGGTTCTTGCTCGCTTTACTACATACTCTGTCTCCTTTCCTATGTCAGGGCTCCTTCCCAGGGAACCTCCAGCTGGTTCTGGTTCTGAGGCCCACTACCCTTCTGCAACGCACACTCTCCGACATCCTCTTCAAGTTCAACAAGGATGAGTTCAAGATGAAGGTGCCGGTGCGTGCACTTGGGGTCTCCTGTGCAAAAACACTGTGTCTATTCCATGCGTGACTTGTGCTCTCCCCTCAAACAGGAAAACAAATGAAGTGATTTATTTTCTCAAAGATTTTGATGTTTGTCTCTCTCAGGTGATTATGCTGAGCTCTATAACTGAGCTGCACTCCTATATTGACCGCACCCAACTGACCCAGGAGCTCGGGGGAACACAGGAGTACTGCCATGAGAAGTGGATCTCTCATCGCACAGTATGCACTGTTCAGAACTGTCCATTGATCATAACACATTTTTATGAAACCGTTTTCTGCATGCCTATAAGCAAGGGTCAAAGAAGGGAGAACGCTAAAATTCAATGCAGCTGTACAGGTTAGGGGCGGGATCATTTAAAAATGATACTTTAAGTATCTAATTTAAACTGAAATGTGCTGCCTTTTTTATAAACTCTTACAATGAACACCACAACCTGCACTCCTTCAGTCTATGTGTGCCACAGTGCTGTAAACTAACTACTACAGCCTGCACTAAAATCCCCTGCATTTTCATCCAGCACATCGTGTATAGGTCCAACATCTGATTACCAAAAAAGAAGCATGATTACATATGCTTTAAATTCCCAGTTTATCAGATGTCTTTGAAAATAATTTCTCATCTTCCTCTCCTGTCCTCTCTTTCTTATATCTCTCTCCGTCTATAAGAAGGAACACAAATTTGGCTCGCAGCCACACTGTGGTCCAAACGGTACAGAAATAGTTTGTATTTGCTGATATTTGCTAAACTGTTTGAAACTTTTGAAATTACCTGAAGGTTATCAGTGTTGCTCTGTTTATGCTCGCTCACCTTCTGCAGTGCTGTCCAAAGTCGTCAGATAGAGCCTGAAGTTTTGCGACAGCTTTATTGATATTTGCACCATGAACACATCACTTGCGTTCATGCTGATGAGAGGGATATTGTTTAACGTGGCTTGTCTTTAAGTCGGCTGCAGCACATGAAAAATTTACTCTGTTGATACTATTAGATATTAATCTGCCCATAAGATTTGATCACTCATTAGCTAAAAGTGCCAGTACTGGATCCATCCAGTCCACTTTAACCCCCGCCTATACGGTAGGATTAAAATGTAAAGTGAAATTTGCTCATTGAATACTGAAGATATTGTTGTAGGATTCTACTTACAGACTACAATTCTGAACTAGCAAACCTCCATAAAAGTGCACGTTTTGATTTGTTTTACATGTTACAGGAACAAAGTGGATTTTATCAGCATCACCTGAGAATGAAAATTTGCGTTTGCCGTTTTCTTGATGAAAATCTCTGCTGTGTCTCGCGTGACTCAGGCTATCGAAGGCTTTGCACTGATGGTGAAGAAAACGGCGCACACTCTGCAGTCATTTGGGACTGAGCTGGCAGAAACTGAACTCCCAAATGAAATACAGGCCACGACCATTCTTCTGAGCGCGCACACAAGCAAGAAAGAAAAAATGAAGGTAACACCTTTAAATATAAAAATCCATTCTTTGATATTACAAGAGTAATATAATATGCATTAATTGCTTCGTTGGTCTGTTCAGATAATGCATGCTTGCCTCATCTGTCTCTGTATTTCTAGGAGGATATACTGGTGGCTCTGGGTCAGGGCAGCAGGCTGTTGGAGAGCATCAACGAGCCTGTAGTGCGAGACCCCGACCACAACATGAACCAGGATGAACTAGAGAATCTGGCTACAGTTCAAAGGTTGGAAAGAGTTACACAAGTGACACAGCTGCGGGACGGTGACTCAAAACTAAAATATTTCCAATCATGACACATTAGGAGATATTTGAATGAATTAAAAATGATTAGAGGAGCACTCTTTTCTTTGTTGATTGAGATACAACTTGATGTATCTGGATGAATATTTGTTTTAACAGAATTTTAAAAAATAATTCAGAAATAATGATTCCCTAGATTTTTTTGGACATGCTTTGTACCAAGTTAAAATTGTAGAGCGCTAAGCAGATCAGGCCAGCACTGAATTATAAATGCATTTCACATCCTGATGTATTTACGTAACAAAAGTTAAAGCCTTTTTTTTATGCAAGATATTTTTTTTCCTGGCCTGTTTCATCTCTTTTTGCTATTTTAGGAATATTGTTCCAGGGCAGTATGCTTTGAGGTCATTTTAAGGCACATTGAGAGAACTGATTTCCACAATAATCATTATAGTTGTTGCCACTAAACAGCATAAAAACATGCAAAGACAAAAAACCAAGGGTATCTGAATACCTCAGTCGGCGTCTTTGCTACATTCTCTGCTTCAATAATTTCCCCCCTACAGCTTTAGCTCGATTTAACGCTGACTCTTTCCTCTCCATCTTTCTCGCCTTGCATGACAGATTGCTGTCTCAGCTGGACGAGACAGAACGAGCTTTTGATGAGTTCTGGGTGAGACATCAAACCAAACTAGAGCAGTGTCTTCAACTGCGCCACTTTGAGCATAACTACCGAGAGGTGAGCTGGACTTTTTTTATTTTGAAATCTCGCATACTAAACTGGATCTCTTCCAAACTTGAACTTGTGGGTGTGTTTCTGGTGCAGGTGAGGGCTCTGCTGGATCAGGTGTCTGAGAAACTTGCAACCTTCTCTGAGGTTGGGATCAGTCCAGCCCATGCTGACCACATCTTCATTGAGCTCACGACCTATGAGGAGAAAGTCTGTGTAAGTCACACCTGGATCATCGCAATTAAAGCTTTGTGTAATCATGACAAAAAAAAAGCTGAATAAGATGTTTTATAATATGGTTTGGGGGGCTGTTCTGTTTTCTTTTTTGTCATTTCAAAATCCCATAACCCTCCAAAAAAAAATAACTAGCTGTGATTTAGCAGATGATTGAAATTAAATGATTTTTTTAAAGTAATTTTCATGTAACAAAATTTAAAAAAACAAATGTGCTTAATTTTACTGAAAATGACTAATGTTTTTATGATTTTATGTAGTAAGGGTGATAGAATAGATAACAGTGAGCCAATCATCATCGTAAAATGTGATTAAACATCTTCATATTTCATATTCATGCATAAAATGGCTAAAGTGCAGCAATTTTCTCTATTTTTCTTATTTTATAGTTTGCTTTTATATTATAAAGCACTGCAAAGAGGAAGCAGGTATCACAAAAAAAGTCCAACTTAAGGACAACAAACTAGATGAGTTTCTCCTAAACTGTGAGAATAATTAAAATCCATTAAGATAATAAGGAAAACCACAGAATAAGGAAGGACATGGAAGAGGAGGGAGCCAACTGAGTAAGACTGAGGGAGTGCTCACAGGGCTAAAGGAAGGGTAACAAGGAGTAAGTGACCGATGACAACAAGGATGGGGAAAAGAACAAAGGTTGTGTCTAAAAACACAACAATCTACACACACAAAAAAAAAGAGTAAGTAATTCAAATTGAAACGTGCTATGCACTGGCCAACAGAGAAAGACATACTAAGCAGAAAGAATTAAAAAACAAACAAAAAAGTTTACAATTACAAATTAAACCAAGATCTAAATAAAAAAAAGTAGTGCAATCAGCATTAAATCAAGAACCAAAACTATAGCAGCAGCTTCATCTGGTCAAAATCCCGTTACACTATGCAGGAACTCTGTGTACCTGTGTGCACAACAACCCCATATATCTCTGACAGTGTCTATAACCTGGACCAGTCCAACTGGACTTTCAGGTCATCTAAGTGTGCTTTCAGTTACTGTGGTCCTGTTCAAGCTGTCCGCTGAGCTGAGGGCAAAACTGAACTGTTGTACTACACCGGTCCTCAGGAGGTTCTGGACAGAGCTGCAGCCTTGTCCCAGGAGGGTGAAGACCTGATCCAGAAGTCCCACTATGCTGAGGACTCCATTCAGCCCAAATGCAGTGAGCTTAGAACAATCAGTGAAACTGTGAACAACAATCTGAGAGCCAAGAAGGACCATCTCCTCAAAGCCATGGAGCTACACCACCGGCTGGAGCGGGTGAGATGACAAACGCATACACGCCTCCACTATACTCCCTTCATCTCGTGTTGTTTCTGGTTTTTCCACTTTCATCCTCCTCTGCTCTCCACTGCAGGCATCAAAGTGGGTTGATGATGGCATATACCTGCTGGCTTCTCAGCCAGTAGATAAATGTCAGTCACATGAGGGCGCAGAGTTGGCCCTGCAGGAGCTGGAACGTTACCTGGATAATGCAGGCGAGAATCAGCTGACAGACCTCAGCACCATCTGGAAAGACTACGAGGCCGTGCTGAATCAGCAGTTTAGGGTAAGAGGACTGACATGTGAGGAGAACACACGTGTTGCATTCAAACGTCACATCGCAGACGTTTTCGCCAACAAAAGTGATCACATTAATGCTAATGTCTAACATCAGCATAATATCCCATCTCAGATTACTGTGTTACAACTTTACTGATGTTTTATGGTGACACTTTTCCGGTGGCATCCTGTGTATCAGGACCAAGTGGAGAAAGTTTTCCAGAAGCAGGCGTCCATGCAGGAGATGTTTGACAAGAGGAGAGTGAGCCTCAAGAAGCTAGCAGCTAAACAAACCAGGCCTGTGCAGCCAGTAGCCCCGAGACCTGAAGCCTTCATCAAATCCCCTCTCAGCTCACCTGGTCAGTCTTCACACGGCCGTACATCACACTTGTCATGCAGTGCAGAGCCTTTTCAGACTTTCTGAGGTTTCTGTGCTCTTCAGTCTTGGCATTATTTGAAACCTGTTGATGATGAGTCTAGCTCTTATGTGTACATTACCTGAGACCATGCATTTAGAGTCCACTTTCCACTGTTTAAACACAGCAAGGATACATAACTTATTCCAGAACAACCTTCAAGAAGGAAATTAAAAATCTTATATTTATAAATTTTTAGCTTGAAATCACTATTTTCAGGGCAAAATTCACATCGTCAGATAACAGCGGGGTGTGTATGTTCCTAATTTTATTTTAAAAAATTGATACATTTTCTAAACTATCACAAATCTATATTTATCCTGCATGCTCGAACTTAACCCTTCCATAAAAAACATACACATACAAGAGATTTACCCCCTCTGCAGTAAATGTATAGTTTTTCACAGCTATTCTATTAGTCAGTATATTGAAACATTGACTTTAATAGAAACCACATAACCTCTTTGTATTAATTGTACAAAATTGCCTCACAATCTGTATTAAGTGTGTTGCAAAAAGGATGTTTCAAGACGCAAGCATCGCTGAGCTGAAAGCAGCTTCTTACCAAAATAAAGTGTTTGGAAACTTTGAATGCAGCTTTTCTAATATTATGCCACATTTCTGGTGACCAGCTAAAATGTGCACAGATGTAATCCAAAGATCAAAGTAGTTATTAATAGTTATTACATCACGTTTAATAACTTGAAAGTCATGCCTGTATTTTCTCATCCCCAGCACGCAGAGCAAAGCAGGAGAAAAAGTGCTCAGAGACAGACATGGGCAACTGTGAAAAAGTGAGACTTTGTTTGTAAACTGTTGTACAAGTGATTTCTGAACAGTTTGTAGTCTGTTGCTTATCAAAATGATCTCTCTCTTTTTTCTTTTTCATTGTTTTTTTTTAGGGAAACGGCCAACTGAAGAACAGAGACAGCAGCAGCAGACATACCTCTCTGTCAGAGGAGGAGGAGAACCTGGCAGTGCTCAGGCGGTGAGGGATCAACACTAACTCTTTCATCTGTAATCAAATTACACAGCAGATGGGCTGTGTGAAAGGGGTTGTCTGGGGATCTAAAGCTCCATGCAGCTATCTTATCTGAGTACACCGAACCCCTTACTTGATCTCTCTGCCTTTCTGCAGACATGTTATGAACGAGCTGCTGGAAACTGAGAGGGCTTACGTGGAGGAGCTGCTCTGTGTCTTACAGGTGTAGAATCGCTCCCCAGAAGGTTTCCTGTCCTCTCTGTTTTTCTTGCTATGGTATTTCATATTGCGGTTTTGTCGGTTTGTTTTAGGGATATGCCTCTGAGATGGATAATCCAGCAATGTCTCACCTCATCCCTGCGCCTTTGCAGAACAAAAAGGAGGTTCTGTTTGGCAACATGCCGGAAATTTACCACTTCCACAAAAGGTAACTGAGTGCCATCTGGTGGTCACTGATCATGTCTGTGCTGTGTTGGCCATCGAGGCCAATAAACGCAACTTCTTTTTCTTTTTTTACCAGAACTTTTCTGAGGGAGTTGGAGCAGTACACAGACTGCCCAGAGCTGGTTGGTAGGTGCTTCTTAGAGAGGGTGAGTGAAGGGTGAGATAGCCGAGAGACACACATCTAAGTGTACTGAAGGAGAGGACTGTGGTGTACAAATCCTTTTCATTGCTTTCCCCTCAGATGACAGACCTGCAGATATATGAGAAGTACTGTCACAACAAACCTCGCTCTGAGAGCCTGTGGAGGCAGTGCTCAGACTGCGCCTTCTTCCAGGTGAACAAATCAGATACACCAGCACATTTGTGTTAGCCTAACCCGTTTAACGTTTCATTGCTTGGGGAAATAACAACCCCCCCGAAAATATTAAAAAATCAATTAAAGAGCATTTGTATAAATATTTGTTTGGAAACAACTTTAATTCAGTTGCCTAGTTACCAAAAATTGCAAACTGATTTTTCCCAGCTTCCAGTGGGAAATTAAAAGCTATGATATTTTAAAGCGTAGTGTAACAAATCAAGTTACTAAGTTCAACACGTTTTTCAATAAGATAACTCAAAAGAGCTTTAGCGCTCAGGTGGGCAGAGTAAGAGTTAAAGGGTGTAAAGGTTTTATTTGACATCGTTTTCTTTTTATTACATCAGGAGTGCCAGAAAAAGCTGGAGCATAAACTGGGTTTAGATTCATATCTCCTGAAGCCGGTTCAGAGGATTACCAAGTACCAGCTGCTACTGAAGGTGTGAATCTATCTGTTGGCCACAAATCAAATAGACGCTACAACTGTTTGTTTTTTTCCAGTTTTTATGTGGTTGCTATGAGCTGCTTCTTCTTTTTTTTCTAACTTCAGGAAATGCTGAAGTACAGTAAGGGCTGTGAAGGGGCTGACGACCTGCAGGACGCGCTGACCTCCATCGTGGGGATCCTCAAGGCTGTCAACGACTCCATGCACCTTATCGCCATTACAGGATATGAGGTGAGACATTAAACAGGCCCAGAGTTTATCAGTCACCTAACAGAAGCTTGACATACACTATATGGACTCTCAGAGCTGCCATAACCTACAGTTTATAGTAAAATATCTAGAAGGGAAGAAATTTCACAAACCGACCTGCTGCAAAGGTGCTTACATTCAATGAGCTGTTTAAAGTGACCCATTTTTTCCCCAAATATCTGTGAAGACTGCATGGCTAGGTGTTTGATTTTATAGGCTACACCTAAATCCAAAGATTAAGAGTTGCCGCCCAATGCTGTAGTGTATGTCACTGAGATGTCATGGAAGTCAGATGGGTTTACATTTTTTTTTTACAATAAATTAAATTACATAAAGCAAAACTGAAAGCTCTTTTTTTCAAATCAAAACGTAACTCGAGAAAGAAAGTCGGAATATTTTGTGATATTTAAAACATGAAAGAACTGCACTGCAACAGCAGATGTGTTGCCCAGATGTGCAAATCTGTAATATTCAAAAATAATATGCAAACTGTGAAAAATGTGAAAACTGTTGGGAGAAAAGAGCTGATATATGATCCTCCGACTTCCTTGGTGTCTAAGGATAAAGTGTTAACAGATCATTTGAGATATAAAGGTCCAGAAAGGTGAGACTCCACTGACACTTTCATCCATGACCAGCGGATGGAAACACGAGGATCAATGACATGAGAGCTTTGAAATTGGGATAAATTAGACAAGTGTTTTGCTCTTGCGCCTGGTTATACTTGGCAGCTGCTTCCAAGTGTATATATAAATTATTGAGAGGAAAGATATATTTGTCATAATACTGACACTTTAGATAAATCTGACATACAGCACAAAAGAGGGATACATAAAGACTGAGGTGTTTTAAAGTCAAACTAGGCTGTCTGTAAACTATTTTAGAACATATCTAACATGCTTTTGTTTTTAAATTACAGCATCTCTTCCCTTTAACTCATTCATTTCTCAGGGTAATCTGAGTGAGCTGGGTAAACTGCTTATGCAAGGATCATTTAGTGTGTGGACCGAGCACAAGAAAGGCCACGCCAAGGTTAAGGATCTGGCCCGTTTCAAGCCCATGCAGAGACACCTCTTCCTCCACGAGAAGGCCCTGCTCTTCTGCAAGAGGAGGGAGGAGAACGGGGAGGGTTATGAGAAAGCTCCTTCATACAGCTTCAAGCAGTCTCTGAATGTGAGCCACTCTAAGGTTGCAAATTGCATTTGATTCTCTTTTTACTGATGTGGTGGCAAAGATTCATATTTCTCTTCACTGTTTATTGAACAGATGAGTGCCGTGGGCATCACTGAGAATGCAAAAGGAGACAACAAAAAGTTTGAAATCTGGTGCAACTCCAGAGAAGAAGTCTATATTGTTCAGGTAAATAAACCAAGACTAATAAAGAACAACTGCTGAGCAAATTCTCTGGTAATGGTTAGATTTTGAGGGCTGTACACCCTTTTTATCTCAGGCACCAACAGCTGAAGTCAAAACCACATGGGTAAATGAGATCAGGAAGGTCCTGACGACCCAGCTGGAGGCATGCAGAGGTACATTCATATATTATAAAAGCCATTTCTAAGTGTTTCTATAACTTATGCCTTCGCTGAAGTGATCTTCCAGCGTCGCTGTTTGTCTCTCCTTTGTGTCATTCAGAAGCAAGCCAGCAGAGAGCGCCAGACCAGGCCACCCATGCTCCACCTGTTCCCACTGGAACTGTAAGTCTCAGGTAAGTCTGAACTCGCCACCTCATTTACTTTCTCTCACTGGTGTTAGGAACATTTTTCATGTGATCGCCCTTTGAAAACTTTTAATAATCAGGGCCAGTTCTTTCAGGAATTGTTGAAGCTTCTCATGTTGCTCTCTTCTCCTCGTGCAGCCCATTCAAGACAAGCCAGAAGAGCATTAAAAAGGGAGAAGAGAAGAAAGCTGAGTCCTGCAGTCCTGATGTCATTTCCTCCTCTTCTGTAAAGCCTGCAGGGAAAGGTGAGTGAAGAGAGCATCAGAGATCCCTGCCTTGTTTCTTGTTAAATTTGAACTTTAACATTTGCAATACACGTGTTGTATCAACTCTATTTTACCCTACCTCTGTACTTTCCCTCTTGTGATGATTGATTCATGTCTTAACTTCCCATTTCCCAATGAATCAATGTTCATTTTCCCTCTGTTTTGATTTTCCCTCTTAACCCAACTTACCTTCTTCCTTAAAAATTCTTTTTGTCTGTCTGTCCCGTCTCCTTGCTTTCCGTCTGGGTCAGATGAGGGTGTGACAAGCCCGACCTCAGACAGAGCTGCTGTGGCTAAAAAGCGCTTTACTTTACAGGGCTTCAGTAACCTCAAGGCTCAGAAAGGTAACCGCAAGCCAGAGAGATTCCACAATCCACCTCACATGTCATCTTCTGCATCTGTGAAACGAAAAAAGAATTTTTCCATTTAGTGTGACGCAATACATTTTTGTTTAATCATCACTGATATTACATCAGTTAGAAGCTGGATCACCCTCATGTCTTTCGGACAAGAAATAATCAGGCTCAAGTGAGTTTGCAGAAAGTTATTGCTATAAAACCAATCTTTTTATTTTTTATTCCTCAGATATTGCTTTGGCTTTATATTTTATATATATCTATATATCTAAATCTACTGAGGTTACATATCGTATACAGTTATTTTATTTTTTTACCTATTTCTTGTCTTTGTCACAACTTCTGGGTAAAGCTAACTTCTGACAGCATTTTTTTTACTTTTCCCATGAAGACATGAGTGTGGTTTTGTATGATCCAACTTTCATCAAATTAATATATAATCCATTTTTGTTTTTAATGTTAGACTGTTGCTCAGTCTGAAGGAAGTGTCTGGGGAAAACCCCAAAAGGTTGATTGTGTTCATCTGGACGTAGCGTTTTCAGTGGGAGAAACGTTTCGTCACTCATCCAAGTGACTTCTTCAGTCTCAGCTGACTGCAGGTTTCCAACCTTA
>VOQK01013156.1:11220-24956 GCA_015052645.1 Benitochromis conjunctus
ACCGAGAGATTATATCTCTCGAGAGATTATATCTCTCGGCTGGCCTGGGAACGCCTTGGTGTTCCCCCGGACAAGCTGGAGGAGGTGGCTGGGGAGAGGGAGGTCTGGGTTTCTCAGCTTGGGCTGCTGCCCCCACAACCCGGCCCCAGATAAGCAGAAGAAGATGGATGGATGGATGGAAAATGTCAGTCTTGCTCTTAGAAAAAAGAGCCTCTAGATGTATTAGGGAGGGACAACCCCTCACCCACCGTGGGAAGTGAGAACTGTTCCAAGGTTACTGGTTACAGTTCTGGGTCAGGCCACCTTGTTCCCTCCCACTAACAAACACTACTGTGGGAGACAAGGCAGCAGTAAGTAAGGAGGAAATAAACACACTGTTGAAATAAAACAGCTTGTGGTTTTGCCCTGTTCTTGACCTGGAAGAAAATAATTGTGAAACTTAAGTGACTTGTGGTGGCACAGTGGCACAGCACATATCATAGTGATATAAGAACAGACAATACATAAAGAGATGGGGGGTGGGGCACTCCCTTCCAATCTGTCTTGTCTTTTGAGAGGTCAAATGTGATTATAAGCGGTCTGTCACCAAAGTTCAAGGGCTTCAGCCACCAAGGGCCTTCATGCTTGGGAATGGCAAGTGTTTGCCAGGATTAGCCTGTTGTCCTTTTCTAAGGTTGATGTTTTGAAAAGTAATTTTTACAACAAGTGTCATTCACCCAATGACACACACGTTCATACAAGCTTTTTCCTATACCCGAGTGTCTTGTCTAATATTTAGACACAGGTTCAAACTCCAGCAGATGCATCAGGAGCAACTCCAGTCGAAGGATACTCCTTTGACTGAGACTCAAAGAGCCAGGAAACAAATGACCTTCCAGTTGATAGATCAGACACACTGTGAGCCACAGCTGCCCCACGATACAGATGCTTGCTCTTCCCTCTGGTTTCTGTAAACCTATGGGTAAACTTCTTTTGTCTGTTCTCTTCAGATGGTCTTGTGTGGATTTTGAGGATTTTCAGTTTGTTTTGTTTATTGCCTTTCTCCTTTTATATTTGTGTCTGGTGTATGTGCTTCACTACCTATATTGATCACGCCCTACTACCTACTGTATATTGATCACACTCAGAATATATATTTATTTGACTGCTCATGCCAATCCAGCCATCTCTGTATAGCTCTGTCTAATCAGAGGATCGCCCACTGGATCTGCTTGCAGCAGCAAAGGTCTCCTGGTCCTAGGGTGTGAGGGCACTTTCCACCAGAGGAATGGCAACATCATGGCTCTATTTAAAGGATTGTTGTGAGTGATAATTTGTGCTGCAAATAGTTGGCAAATTCACTCACATTTTTTTGGTTCTTGTGTTTGTATGTGACAGTCCCTTCATGTGCTCATTTTGCCCTTGTTGCTGGGTCTGCCATCCAGTAGGGCACTAATGGTTCAGTTCAGTGGCTGCTCTGCACGGTGTGTATATATGCCACATACTGTATGTGTTGTGCCAAGTAAATGGACTGAAAGGTATCAGAATGCTATGATGCTATAACTTCAGTTCCCTAAAGGATAAGAATGAGGTAGAATGAACAGAGGGTCAAATGTGTCATCACAGACACCCTAAAGGAGTGAACATGGAGGTATGATAGCCCATATTATGTGTAGTACCTCGTTGCTCTCCATCAGGGAACAGACATAATATTTCGATTTCATTACACCAGATATTGGCCTAATTGGCATTAAGGTAATGGTAGTCCTGATTTCAGCTCTGTTTTTATTAGGTTCTTATTAATATTAGTTTACAATGCTTGAGATTCAAAAGTATTATTCCTAGAATAATATGTTAGTTAGATTCACATACTCTATAGCCTTTCTTTTTGAATTACTGTATATATGTATACAGTAAGCATAGAGTAATGCCTTTAAAGGAAGCACTACATGTATAAAGGTTCATTTACTCTATGGAGTCCTGCTCTCAAAAACTCACATAGATTTAACAATGTCTGTGAAGCTGGATTTAAGCCGTACATGCTTAAAGTGAAAGTTTTTATAACATGTTTAGCATCACCGAGTTGGCTGGTTGCTGCTAACAGACTGACTTTGGTTTTATAGTGACTACCTAGTGATACACTGCAAAAAATCAAAATCTTATCAAGTATATTTGTCTTATTTCTAGTCAAAATAATCTCATAAAACTTAAAATAAGACACAATCAGCTAAAGATCTGCCAGTGGAACAAGATATTTTTGCTTAAAATAAGTTAATTTTAAGCAAAAATATCTTGTTCCACTGGCAGATTATTCCACTTAAAACAAGTGAAAATTCTCTAGTTTCAAGATTCACTGTCTAAAAACAAGTTCCTATATCTCACTGAGATGTTACTCTTAGCTGATTGTGTCTTATTTTAAGTTTTATGAGATTATTTTGACTAGAAATAAGACAAATATACTTGGTAAGATTTTGATTTTTTTTGCAGTGTAGGACCAATAACTCACTGGAAAACAAAGGGGACTAACATTAAAGGCAGGCTAAGGGGCTCTGGTGTTTGAGTCACCAGACCGACATGCTGTAGGCCAACACTCCAGCTTTTTCTCACCAGGCCAGGTGTACCAAGATGCACAATCACCTGGCAAAACAGATGTTGCACTATTTTATCAGCACCAATTTAAATGATAAAATATTCTTCTTCAAAAAAATGACAGACTGTACTTATATAACTCTAGTACATTTATGGTAATATTGTGCACGGTCCCTTTTTAAATAAAGTCAGTTAAAATGATGAACGAGTATTTTGTTTGCACATCGCAGACAAATTTAAATTGTAATTTTAGGCCCCTTGTTGCTGGTAGGCTGTTATAAACACACATGATTTGCGCCATTTTTTTCTTGAATCTATCATAAATGTCAAAATAACAATTTCTGTATGAATGTAATTATTCCCAAACAACTTTTAACTGCAAACCTGGCATGTCTCAGCGGTGTATTATTTAAAAATAAATAAATAAATTAAAAAAAAATAGGAAACTAGACAAATGAATTTTGTCAAAAGAAGTTTTAGAAGTATTAGAAAGTTGGCTGTCCAATCAGTGGCAACATGGTGAGTAGAGGTAAAGCCAGTCTCACAGTGATAGTGTGTGCCCTAGTACTACTGTACTGTGATGGTAGTGAGGCCCTATCGACTTTCATGTGGAAACAAGCAGTGGTACCCTGCAGGTTTTATTGTCCCAAGCTATCTTGGCAGCACACCTCATTTTGCTTGGTGTTGTGGTCAAGTATCACTTACACAGTTCAGGGTTTCACCGTGCCTGCTGTATCCACCATGACAGGATTTTTTTGCATCACAGGGAGTTACCCTATCATGTGTTCAGGGCTGAAATAAAAGTACACTGATGCCAGTTCATTGGTCAAACTCAATGATACAATATGATTCACTGTGTAATGATCCACCTGGATAGCCTATGTCAGCTGACAAAAGCAAGGGTACACCCTGGATAGATTACCACTTTGTTACAAGGCTTAAACAGACAGAATCATTCACAGTCCTAGACCCAATTAGGCTGGAGGTAATTCCTGAAAAAACTATTTTCCCCATCTTATATCATAATTACCCTGTACTTTTTGGGGCATAATATGAAGTGACTTGATGTACAAACATTTTTTTGGAGCCATATCCTAAAGGCCTGTCGCATGAAACTGTGGTAACTCAAAGACAGATTGAACAATCTCCACCAAATTTGGCAGTCATGATGAGAGACCAGCCCCAAACAGATTATTTTGCCCTTTGTTTGTCAGCAATGGTTAGAGCCCTGCCTAGTGGGAACAGGAAATACGTAGCAGGTTATAAACATCATTCAAGTGTAATGGGAAAAATTGTAGTTTATTCTCACATTTAGATTTAGGTGCTTAGGATTTCACTGTAGAGTTTTGCATAGCCTTTTATTTCTCAGGTGAAGGTCAATATGACCTGGTGTAGCCCGCTTAACTATGTCATCTGCTGACTGTATGAAACTCCCCGGGAGGCCAGCGCCAGGTGCTTCCTGGAGAAAGATAGGAGTCGCTCTCTGCCCAGCAATAGCGCGGGGCGTGAAAGAAACTGTTGCAACTGTAACGTACTGGAGGCGTGTGTAGGTCACAGTCAGCCAAGGTTTCAGGTGAACCCATTGTGAAACCTAAACCCACCCTATCATGTGAATTCCTGAGGTCAGAAGGTCCAGGGTGTACGTGGGTGTTAAGGCATCTGGGAAGGATCTCAAACTGGATTATAGATGGCAGACAATTGGTGTGGTATGAGTGGGTGTGAATGAATGAGGCATATAAATAGCTTGGGGTGCTCAGGTAGAGTAGAAAAGTGCTAAATAAGAACCAGTCCATTTAACATTTACCCATTCATTTACACCGTCTATTTAACAGTTTTTAGAGATGGTTCTGTAAGCTTTTTCAAGCTTGATGTCATGGACTGCGATGGCAGACCGTGGAGTTGTGGGAAAGTTGGACTCAAACGCAGAACTCTGATGCAGATGAACTACGAGTTTTATTTACAGTGAATGGTGAAACAACAGCTATGTACATTCCCAGCATTGTGGTCCCCATGGCGATTCCTCCCCAGAATCCCCACACAGTGCAGAATGTCCAAACAGTGAAAAAACAACTCCAAACTCCACTCCAGTGAGAACGCACTCCTCTCGCGATTCCTGGCAACACACAAACACATACAAGTTGGCAGGGCAATCCACAAAAGCGAGGGTAATATCACACACGAGTCAATAGCCGTACTGACAAGTAGACACTGTATAATCCCACGCAGATTGGAGCTCAGCAACACTCTTAAATAGGGCACTCTAACAAGGCCATCAGCTGCAGCTAGTGATGGCTGACGAGCGGCAGGTGTGGCAGCCTTCAGTGCGAGAACACTTCGGGGCACACAGCCGGCTCGGGATGCTCTCTTTTCCCCATGATATTCACTGCTCCAAAAAAAAAAAAAGGAACACTATTTAATCAAAATATAGCATCAAGTCAGTTAAAATTTGGGGACACTGACCTGGTAGTTAAGTAACACAGGGGCTAGTTAAACATTTTCTGCTGCTTTGGTGTTATTAAAATTAACAATAAGTGCACTAGAGGAGCAGCAATGAAACAACCTCCAAAACAGGAAAGGTTTTACAAGTGGAGGTCACATTTTTTCCACATCATCTTTTCTGTCTGTTTTTTTTTTTCCCATAGTTTTGCATTTGGCTAAAGTTGCTATCACTAGTAGTAGCGTACGGCAATACCTGTGCCCTACAGAGGTTGCTCAATTAGTCCAATTCCTCGCGGATGGCACATCAATATATGCATGTTGGGTCTTGCTGCACAGTCTCAAGAGCATGGAGGAAATTCCAGGAGACAGCAGTTAATTTCAATTCAATTTTATTTATATAGCGCCAAATCACAACAACAGTCGCCTCAAGGCGCTTTACATTGTAAGGTAGACCCTACAATAATACATGCAGTGAAAAACCCAACAATCATATGACCCCCTATGAGCAAGCACTTTGGCAACAGTGGGAAGGAAAAACTCCCTTTTAACAGGAAGAAACCTCCGGCAGAACCAGGCTCAGGGAGGGGCGGCCATCTGCTGCGACCGATCTTCACTATTTCTTCTCCTTGGATGTTCACCTTTCGACCCGTATCCCTCTACATTCACATACATGTATTGCCCCTGAAGAGAAACTAATATCAAAGAAATATGGTTTATCTTTCTTGACATAGTTATTACTCTCACTGGAGTGTTACGTATCAACTTGAATACTTAACAATTTAGAAAACAACAGGTTACCCAGGACTTTATGACATGCTATATATTTCATTTAAATAATTTGTGATAGGTTTCTGGTTTCATAGAAAACTTTAATGGGGTATCATCTGCATAGCAATGAATATGTATAGACCTTCATTCAGTGTCTTACTTCATTTATCCTTTGTGTTTTTCACAGAAGTCAAAGCAACGCCTCTCTAAGGAGCTGTCAGACTGTGTTGTTTACTGCAAAAGTGTCCATTTCACGAGCTTCAAACAGTCACGTATTCACTCCAAGTTCTATGAGGTGGCTTCTTTCACAGAGTCTAAAGCCCGGAAACACCTTAGAGACGCCGGTTAGTTCAGTCACAAACTTATTTTCTGATACAGATTTTGGTATTGAAAACTGAACATTTAATGTTTTTTTGGACCAGATATTTAGTTGTTGTTATGAATTTAACATTTCTGATGTCTATTTCAGGGGCTGAATTTGTGCACCATAACTCACGGCAGCTGAGCAGAGTTTATCCCAGTGGTTTTCGAACAGACTCTTCCAATTTTAATCCTCAGGAAATGTGGAATGCTGGTTGCCAAATTGGTGATGCAACAATAAGACAGATTTAAGCCTATATCAAGCATTTTTCCAGACTACTCTCAGATCATTTACATTAATGCCTAGTTCATCATTAACTTTTCACTGTGATATGTTTTACTTGGTGATTTATTCAGGCTTACTCAGTTTGGAGAGCTGAGACATTTCAGCTTTTTGTATTTATTTTCATGGTAGTCCAGGTAAAAAAGAAAAATACAGAAATACTATGACATAAGAACCAGGTTTCCTAATAGAGTCTAATCCAGAAGGAATCCTCTAAATTGGGCTCCTTTCAGTGTCTTTAGATCTTTTCTAAAGCAAAACTAAATCAACTCAGAGCAGAAAGTAGTTGTTGTCCATCCTTTTCTTTTTTACACTATTCTTAGCAGCAGCCGCCATCTGAGTTCTGTGTGTACATTTACAAACATGTACCTTTTCAGCTTTTTATAATGAAGTATCGATGACATGTTTGAAGGGAAATCAAAGAAGAAACATGGTTTGTCAGCAGGCTGAACGGAGTCTGAAGTGTTGCTTGTGAAAAGTTCTGGGTCAAAGGTCATTAAGTTTCCAGAGTAGAAACACAGGAACTCAGTCTTTATTATTATTATTTTTTCTTCTTTGACATGTACACATAATGTTATTTAATTATTATTAATCTTTTACACAAGGACTGTGGTTTTCTGAGTTCTAACAAACATGCTTGGATATAATAGTTTTTTTTTACATGTTTGTTCAATTATTTTATAATTCATAATTAATATAATAATATTATTTTATATTAACATAATTAAATTTAGAATTCATAATTAAGCCTGCTCACAAACAAAAAGTGACAGTTAGGCCACCCAGGCAGAAACTGATACAAATGCAAGGAGACTAACACTGTTTAGTTATTAAATTCTAATGTCAGTGAGCTGAACGAGATCCAGAAAGGAAAAGGAAAATGACTCTAAGATGAAAAAAAAAATTTTCCTTAAAGTAAAACATAAATAATTTCAGTGCAGCATTAATAGTAAAACAATAAAATGCCAAGTGCCTCATCAGATCATACACTTAATCACAATTTTCTTGAACAGTCCAAAACTTGTCCCCAAATCCCCACACAAACGATTTTTCTCCTCTTCCACTCAGTTGCTTTAAACTTCCAGACAGCAGGGGAGGGGATGGATGTGAACGATGGACTGTTTAGTCAGAACGGCTGCTGCGGCTATGTGTTGAAGCCCAGCTTCATGAGAGAGACAGACAAAAGGTTTGATCCTGAAATACCTCAAAAACGGGATGACTACCATCCTGTTGTCCTCACCATACAGGTGAAAGAGAGATTTTTAATATATACTTTTCATTAAAAAATGTATGAATCTCTTTAAGAGTGATGTCTTTAACACGCTGAACAAAATTTGTGTCTTCGCTAAATGTAATGAAGGTGATCAGTGGTCAGCAGTTGCCCAAAGTCAACATAAAAGAAGATTCTATAGTGGATCCTCTCGTCAGAGTGGAGGTCCATGGAGTTCCTATGGACCAGGCCAAGCAAGAGACAAGATATATTGAGAACAACGGTACATACCTACACTGACTTCACCTCAATGAAGAGATATGACTTGGAAGAACTGAACATTCTTTACCGAGATAGCAAAATTAATGTATTTGGTGATTAGACTGCCATTACCCATCATGGCAGAACGAAAACCGAGCGGTGATAGGTTTAGGACAGAACTCCCTGGAGCCCTGGCTGATGTGTCTGAGGTGGAGATGGGGAGGAGGTGGGTTGCACGAAAGAGAGTCTTATAGGGAGAATAACAGAGAGCACAGATTTAAACCATGCAAAGCGGAGGCTGATTGGCTCAAAGAAGGCAGGCGAGAAGATGATTAGACTAGTAAAGATGTCAGTATTGAGATTGACAGCATGGCAAGGCAGTAGTCATGTAAAGAACAGAAAAGCAGACAGATGAGTGATTACAGCAGGGGTGTCCAACTCCAGGCCTCGAGGGCCGGTATCCTGCAGGTTTTAGATCTCACCCTGGATCAACACACCTGACTCACATGATTAGTTCATTAGCAGGCCTCTGGAGAACTTCAGGACATGTTGAGGAGGTCGTTTAACCATTTAAATCAGCTGTGCTGGATCAAGGACACATCTAAAACCTGCAGGGCACCGGCCCTCGAGGCCTGGAGTTGGACACCCCTGGATTGCAGGTCTTCCTTATTGAACTTACGCACAAGCTTCATTAGAAACAAAGCCATTTTAAATGTGATATATTAGACAATGTCTGAGCACTGGTGGTTCATCCTTTTTCAGGGTTTAACCCCATGTGGTATGACACTCTGCATTTCACCATTCACACACCTGAGCTGGCCATGGTGCGCTTTATAGTGGAAGACTATGACAAGACATCTAAGAATGACTTTGTGGGCCAGTACACACTCCCTCTGAGCTGCATGCAGCAAGGTACGTTCAAAAAGCTGAATGGATCAGTTTCTCCTTTAAACATTGTCTTCATGGTAACCAGCAAAATGGAGAAGAAATGGCAGAACTTGTGTTGTAAGACGTGGTTAAAATATTCTCTTTTTGTAAACTTAAATTACTCAATTATTTTGTAAAAATGTACCAAATAAATGTCCAACATGTTCCAAGAGCAACATGTATAATAGAGATGGGTAACATGTTAAAATTTAAAACAGCTAGTCCACTAGTTCAATTCAATTCATTTTAATTTGTATAGTGCCAAATCACAACAACAGTTGCCTCAAGGCGCTTTATATTTTAAGGTAAAGACCGTACAATGATACAGAAAACCCCAGCAACCATATGATCCTTTTTGCACAAGCATTTTGGTGACAGTGGGAAGGAAATACTCCCTTTTAACAGGAAGGAACCTCCAGCACAACCAGGCTCAGGGAGGGGCGGCCATCTTCAGCGGCCGGTTGGGGGTAAAAAGTGGTTATTGCCAAAATGTTTGTGTCACATTTCTAAATGTGCAGTTGGAAAGCTGGTTTTATGTTGTGGTACTGTTTTGCAACAAAAGCTTATCACTAATTACAATAATCGATGTACCGAGTTGATATGTTAAGGAGAAAGACCACTAATTAGCAAATTAAAATTACTACTCATGAATCTAACATTCACTGTTGGCTGATGGGAATTGATAAGACTTTTATATCATGTATTGAGTTGATTCCTTATTTCTTTTATCTGTTTTCATTGGCTTTCTATGAGAGTCATCACCATTGCTAAGAAGCATTTTAGACAAACTGTGGAGACAAATGTTTGTGGATGTTGGGGGTATTTCCCCTCTTTTTTGTGATCAGTGTTGGGGTCATTACTCAAAGAAGCTCATGTACATTACACACATTGCACAGAACACGTTTCTTAAAAGTATTGCAGTACATTAATTAATTACTCCCTGGAGAAGAAAAAAATTGTTACACTGCTCGCTACATTACTTTTGTATTTCTCTGTAAAATGACCTGAAACGTATTGTCTCATAATTACCATTTAACAATGTAAACCTGAGGCTACAGTTACACACCACATACACAAATCCTTAGGTGTGAGGACACACATCTTAGTGTTTAGGTATGAACACAAAGCAAAATAAAAACCAGCACAAAGAGACCTTAAAGCAGTCGCCACAGTGATTCTACTGTAGAAACACGAACAGGTAGAAACTGCTGCCTGTTGAAGTTTAGGGTCTGGCTGCTGGGTTGGAGTCGGCATTCACCCAGCCAAGAACCCAGAGTGGTGTTAAAGCTAGCTTAGTGTTAGCATGCTATCTGTGCAGATGCATGCAAAGAGATTCAATAAAATTGTGTTAGCAGTAATAATGCATTTCGTTGTGTCCTGATGCAGTTTGCATTTTACCATCGCACACTCGTTCTTTTGTGCCATAAAAAAGTAATGTCCATATCCACCCTGTAGACTGTGCCTCGTGAGAGTGGAACTAATAAGAGGAATTGATATACTGGGAACCGATTTATTTTACATAACGCATAAAGAGTTGTGGTGAAACTACCCCTCACTAGTACACCATATCATGACATTTACATATGTGAGTGTGTATAAATATACCATGTTGCTTCCTAATCCTCTTGTTTCCTTTTGTGTTCTTAGGTTATCGTCACATTCACCTTTTATCCAAAGATGGCACCAGTATACCTCCCTCTTCCTTATTTGTTTACCTCAGGATCAAACATCTGGAATAGCTTTGGTATTCTTTCTTAATACAAAGAAGGAGAATACTACAGCATTATTTCATATAGGTCACATCTGAAACCAGGTCCCACCTGATCCTCTTCCATTGAGATTGTTTTTTAACAATAACTTTATTTAATGAAGCTCAAAATGTTAAGACCTTCATGATGAGAAAAATATGGAGTTTTTGCATTATTCCTACTCTGTCATACTTTAAATGTTTGAAATAAATTTTAAAAAATCTCAAAATAATGATTTTCTGCAGATTTTTTTCAATAACCCAATTTGAGCATGAATATCATGAGAAATCATAGTTTCAGTTGTGGAACAGGAATATTTTCATGTAGCTGTAGTAGTACTGGCACTTTGATCATTCACTGGAGAAAACATTTTAGTTCAATTTTAAATGCTCTGTGAGGGACCGAGCAGCAAAGGTATCGAGGACACAGGAAAAATGTCTTCAAAATGGGTTTTCTTTATTTTAAACTCCCAAGAAGTTCAAAAAGACAGAGTTCAAAATCTAATTAGTGGGCCCATACAAGAGGCCAACGAAAGTAGACACAGCTCAACTCACAAACTGACCTAAATACAAAGACACAGGAGGGTAACCTTTGGCCAAACCATTTACACACAATAGGGGAAACAAAACAAACATCAAAACTAAGCACAAAATAACCTAAAACACCCCTGTTTCTGACAAGCACTGGTTGTTTCTGAGTTCTCTGGCCTTGGCCACGCCCTTTTGCACCGACAGGAAACAGACACCTCCCCAAACCAGGTAACTCAAAGAAAGAGAAACGTCATTCATTTAACAGAAAACATTTTTAGAAAAACCACACAATGCTATTATGTGTGCACTTCACAATATCAGTGTTAGGTTTAAGTGGAGACATTAATATTACTAAACTAAGTGTAAACCAAACTCTACTAAAGTAGTGAGTACAACGTAAACTACAGTGATACAAACTAGTGGTGACCATGTGTGACTGGCCATCACAAATATCACATGGCCCTCTGTTTCTTGCTGTTTCTTCTTCTTCATGTTCAAATTAGGTCCAACTTTCATCTTTAAAATTACGTTTAAAAGTTTACTGCCTTTGTTTATATCGTCAGCATTTGGAAATGATACTGATATGTGGCGATTATAACTATCATGTTAGTTTGCATCCAAATACCATGCCATAGTTTACCTTTGATCTCACTTTCACATTTGCCTTTCTTTCAAGCTGACCACAAAGTTAGAAGTTAGAAATATACTGTAGTATACTGCCTGTTTATCCTCTGTGCATTTCTATGGAAGTTCTCTTTCTTTGCAGAAGTTGATAGCTTTCACTGATACATGTGAACAGTGGTGATCTATCTGGGCTCACCTCTGTGTATTTTCCAAAGTGATCAAGGAGTAGGAGCAAGTTTTCCTCTAGCATCCTACTTCCAGCACTCCCTGATGGCCCAGATCTCCATATGTCATCACTCCCATCAAACTTCTTATATTCATCATTTGAAGGATCAAATCTCTTGGCTGGTTGACTCTGTACTCTTCAGTGACAGGCTGAGGTTCTGCTTTACAACGTTATGAACCAGCTAGTCAGGCCCTGCCGTCTGCCTCGTCCCATGGTTGTCACTGTTTCATATTATCTGTTACTGTGACTTGATAAGCCAACTTTGTGACCTTAAAGTGGAATAACACCTGAGTACATTTACACAAAATGTATTTTTTTAACTGGTCAGGCACCTCTGTCTAACCTGTCATCTTACCTCACATGGAGACAGTCCATACTACAGGTCTGCTACTGAGTCTAATAGTCCGCCAACACTTTTTCCTGCGTCTCAGAGAAAACTCTGTTGCTGCTCATGTAATCGACACCCAGAGGATCATTGGGTCCTGGTCTCTCAGCTTTTGCAGTGATTTGTAGTATCTGCTACGGATTCAAATCATTAACTATTCTTTCTTTGGGGAAGGGGATGGTTGTATCTATACAGCTATACATTTTCAAAATCTTTTTAACTACAGGATTAGCTCTTGGATTAGCTGTCACATTAGCTTTTCCTTGACTCTTCTGGTGCTTGAAAAAGCAATGCAAATTAGCCACAGTGTCCAATGTAAGGAGCTCTCTGATTGCTGGCTGTTTGTAGCTTTGCACTGCCAAGAAGTGTGTGTGCTTGCACAAAGGGCATTAAGGCTCTGTCTGACTCTGCAGTGAAGTGGAGAGGTGATCCTCCAGCTGTGCACCTGTGGACTCACTACCTGTTGAAGGTAACATGGTACCATGGTTAACGCTAGCGTTACTGCATGTGAAGTAGCCCCATTCTTTGAAGATCATCTTAGCTTATTATCTCCCAGCAGTACTAGCTAGCTACTGTTTATAATAAGCTGCTGTGCTTGTCACAAATAAGCAGCCCTGAAGCAGCTCAGACTGTTAGACCCAGCACTGAGCGCTGTTACTTTTATACACAGTGTTAGGACAATGGCTGCAACCTACAGCCTTTAAACTCATGATGAAAGTGCTGTCTGTAAACACATCAGTGCAAATGTTACCATATGACATCCTAATTGCCCCTTGGGGATAAATAAAGTCGTTCTGATTCTAATACTTTGCCTTAAAAGGACTGAGACTGAGATCACAATGATAGCTGCCACTTCTGTCATTCCTTATATTTCTCCTCTGTGACACTATTGATTCAAGTTCATGTGATTTTATTAAACGAGTGCACACATTCATTCTCAGCCTCTCTAACACAGTTGACTCTTTGCATTGAATGTTCAGTATATAGCAATAAGTAGCATTTAACCATTCACTGCACCTAATGTACCTATACTTAGATTTTTTGGTTACCACTTGGCAACTTGAAGCTTCAGCTCCCTCCACAGATTTTGTATAAGACTGAGGGCTGTAGACTGGCTTGGCAACTCCATGATGTCAATGTGCTTCTTTTTTTTAGCCACTCCCTGGCTCCGATTACAACGGGAACCACTGTCACCTTCACCCTCCACATCTTCTTGAGCTCTTGGTACTTCTCCTTCTTCCTGATGTTGCTGTAATTCAGTATCACTACATCTACCATTATAGCCGTCTTCTTCTGTTTGTCTACCACCACTATGTCCGGTTGGTTAGCCACCACCATTTTGTCCGTCTGTATCTGGAAGTCCCACAGGATCTTAGCTCGGTCGTTCTCCACCACCCTAGGGGGCGT
>VOQK01013158.1:6147-16157 GCA_015052645.1 Benitochromis conjunctus
TCCACTGTGTGTGTGTGTGTGTGTGAGAGAGAGAGAGAGAGAGAGAGAGAGAGAGAGAGAGAGAGAGAGAGAGAGAGTGTTTAACTTAAATTGAACTTGAGAAAAGTCATGTATGAGCCTCAAAGGAGGAAAGCTGCATCCAAGCGTGCCTGGCTCACAGCTGTACAGACAGAGCAGCCTGCAGTCAACTCAGACTGTCGCTCTCTGATTTCTGCTGCTGTCACACTGAATTAACGTCACTTTTCCTGATCAATAATTTAATCAATAATTTAATGAGCTCACGATGATGTGGGGCTGATCAGTCAGCGATCAGATTAATGATCAGCTACACGTTAAAGCCGCGAGGGCAACGACGAAGCGAACCTCGTAGGAAAAACTATCAATCTGAGATTTGAGTGATTACAGTTTTCAGCAGCAGATGTAAACAGCAGAAAACGCGCCCGTTACCGACTCTGTCTGACTCACTGCTCGGTTCGTCACACTTCACAGAGAGTGTCTTTGTGTTTGAAGAAGTGCAGCTGCTCTCACGCGCCACATGCGCCTTGCGTAAAACCACCGAAGAACCGCCGAGTGAATCCCAGCGCGCTCTGCCAGGTAAAAGCTGCTCAGGTGTGTTTGGATCCTGCGATCAGAGGATTTAGCGGGAGACTCACGGTTGGAGCGGCCGGCAGCTGGAGCTCCACGAGCCGGAGCGCGTCCACGGCCGAGCCGTTGGAGCTCCACGCGGAGGATGCTGAGAGTTCCAGGGTGTCCGGGCGGCGCGCGGCCGTACAGTCCGCCTCACGGTCGCTGCAGGAGACGATGCTCTGCCGCGCCGAGCGCATGCTCTGATTTGCTCTCTGCTCCGCGCGCGGACTGCAAGCACAACGGGAGAGAGAGGGGGGGCGGGGTTAGTTCATGTAGTTCATGTAGGTCTGACTGCAGGTTTGACAGGTGGGAGAGGGAGGAGCCACACACAGTAACATGTGATCAGCATCATAAGGTATAGGCCGCATCAAGCCGAGAACGCGAAAAGTTCCCGGATGTGTTCTCGCTCCGCCCGTTTTATCGAGCATGCATCGGTGGTGACTTGTGTGGACTTGGTACAGCCAAATATCCCAGCATGCATTTCGTCCAAAACTCAAACGTGGCAATGGCGGAGAAGTGCAGCTAAACTTTTAATTATTACTCTTTCTGGGTCACAACATAAACTTTTAAGATATTTTAAGGTGAGAATGTAGCTGTGTAAACTTCAAATATCTGCTCGGTTTATCAGGACATCACATATTTGCAAAAGTGCTCCAACATTTTCAGAGTCGTCTGTTACTCACCAGCTCGATCGCTGACCGGGAGGTCGAGGCTCACTCTACCCCGGCGAGAACAGCGCACCCCCGGCACATCGTTATCAAACCCCCCCATGGTCTTTCACTACTCAGGTTATGATATATAAGTCTCTTAGATAACTTCTAAATGTTAATGTTTGTTTTAAATCGGTTTGGCTGAGACTAAAGTTCAGCTTCATAACATATTAATCACAGTTAAATTAAGACGGGGACGGCAGTAAAAACTCCGGACCTGTGACATCGTTAAGTACGCTGGTGCACAAATCGCGAGTCTGTACTCGCGTTCTCGGCAAGACTTGTCGAGAACGCGACTATGGACTTGCGTACTTAGAATTGAGAAACGCCTTTAGTTTCCACTGTAGGTCTGCTCGTGTCCTGTCAGCGTTAGAGCGTTAGCTGCAGTTAGCTGCAGTCAGCGTTAGCTGCAGTAGCGTTAGCTGCAGTAGCGTTAGCTGCAGTCAGCTGCAGTAGCGTTAGCTGCAGTCAGCTGCAGTCAGCGTTAGCTGCAGTCAGCTGCAGTAAGCGTTAGCTGCAGTCAGCTGCAGTCAGCGTTAGCTGCAGTAGCGTTAGCTGCAGTAGCGTTAGCTGCAGTCAGCTGCAGTAGCGTTAGCTGCAGTCAGCTGCAGTAGCGTTAGCTGCAGTAGCGTTAGCTGCAGTCAGCTGCAGTAGCGTTAGCTGCAGTCAGCTGCAGTAGCGTTAGCTGCAGTCAGCTGCAGTAGCGTTAGCTGCAGTCAGCTGCAGTAGCGTTAGCTGCAGTCAGCGTTAGCTGCAGTCAGCTGCAGTCAGCGTTAGCTGCAGTCAGCTGCAGTCAGCGTTAGCTGCAGTCAGCTGCAGTAGCGTTAGCTGCAGTAGCGTTAGCTGCAGTCAGCTGCAGTAGCGTTAGCTGCAGTCAGCTGCAGTAGCGTTAGCTGCAGTCAGCTTTAGCTGGCGTTTATGCCAGAGTTCAGATTTACAGCACAGGTATTAAATATAAAAACAGTGATTTTTGAAAACAGACAACTCTCACTCTTCTACACAGCCAAAGCCTCATTAGCTTACTGTGATAACACATTTTACAAGATTAACGAGTTCTAAACTAAGCAGATTTGTTTCTTTATTTATTTTTAATAATTATATTTGTAAGGATTTAAATTTTTTTCTAGATAAATAAAATGCTTGTTCACGTGTAGTTTTTTTTGTATAATATTTTATTACTCTAATAATCTTGGTGCAGTTATAATTATTGTTTGCTGTCCTTTACAGCCTCTGGATAACACCTTTTTAAAAGCTTCCTGTGTTTATGCTCGCTCCTCGTCAGCAACGGTCGGTATGTCCTGAACTACAGCGACTGAAACTTTATTGACATTTACATTATGAACATGTGAGAGGAGCAGGTGCTCTGTGGCAGTATTTACTTTAAAAAAAAAAAAGATCAATAATTAATATTATTACATCTGTCAGATTGAATTATTGATTTATCACCTTTCTATTGATTTATCACCAGTTAAACTGCTGGTTAGAGACAATCAGCTCAGTGTGGTTACATCACTAAACTGGAGGTCGTCCCGTCTGGATGAGGATGTTTTTCTGGATTTCTTTCCTTTTGTATTCAAAGACTCGCTGAAGCCTCGCCTGACTCCACTCGGCCCTGTGTGACCTGAGCAGGGGCACAGAAACCCCTCCACCCTGATGAGGTGGTGATTCTCCACCGGAGTCTCAACAAATATCAGCTGTTTCCTCGCCTGAAACTAAAAGCATATTTAGAAAGCAAACATGTCGTATGTGTTATTATCCTGCCTCCAATTTTCTGCAACATGCAGTCCGACCTTCAAACCTGAGATATTGAGGTCACATGTTCAGATTTCTGATCTCTGGGCCTTGTTTACCCCCCCCATCCCCTTATTTACACACACACACACACACACACCCCTCTAGCCTCTGGCAGTTATCTGTTGTATGGAAACACAGCTAACCCTGCTGACCTCTGATTGTTCCTGCTAAACCAGCCAACCAACCCAGCTGTCCATCCATCCATCCGTTCATCCACAGTCAATGCGCTACCTACTGTTAACGACACACACACACGCACACACACACACATGCACGCTGACATTTGCAGCTGAAACACAGAGGAAACTCAAGCTGGTATCGACTTGAAATTTGGAGAGATTTGCAGCAAACTGCATCCACACACTCAGCTGCTCTCATTCCTGCTGCCCCGGGCTCAAACGCTGACATTTTATTCGCCGCAGCATTGCCGCTGAAAACATCCAACTGTGATTGATTAATCTGCCAACATGGAATTATGTATCTGCACTTCTGATGATTAACGCCGAATAATTTTAAAGACTAAACGGAGATAACTCTTTAACGAAAGCGTCTCAGGCTCCAGAGTTTTTGAGTTCTGTTTTAAATCTCAATAAATTGAATTTGTGGAACGAAGCAGGATGAAGCAGGACACTGCGTGATACTAACAGGTCCATGTTAGTTACAGACTAGTTATAGTTCTGTGTGGCCTTTATGGAAAAAAGTTATTTTTGTGCCATTTCCATTCTTAATTTATATTGAAAATTAAATAATATTGTTTTTCATTTTATATTTATTTAATCCTTTAAACGGCTGTAACAAAAAATTAAATACAATAAATGAAAATAATATTTAATTTGAATTATGAATTAAAGAATGGAAATATTTAAATAAAAATAGGTTTAGCTAAATTATTATTAATCATGTATTAAACTTACTGATAACATATCAGTAAACTTGAAAACGCTTTTTTTTTCACCTCTAAAATTTTAAATATTTTAGGCATATTTAAGTCCACAAAGGTTTAAACTGACAAATATAGTCAGTTTTTTTTCAGTAAGTTTCTCCAGGACTAAAAATAAGAAACCTGCAGTTCCTCTATCGTCCAGCAGGGGCTCCAGCACCGAGTCAGTCCCCATAGACTCCCATGTAAAAACAGCAGAAACAAACAGGTTTACAGGCTGATAAACAAACTGTGTGGTCTCTATAGATAATTAACCCCTTAATAATACCTGCACGGGGGCAGGGTGTTTTTATAACTCACCTGTTTAAATCATATTAAGGCTTAAAATCTATATTATTAAGGTGGGGCCTCTTAGCTACCATAGTATGATCTGATAACTAAGTGGTCCACCTGTCCTAAAGGGGTATGGCTCTTAAAAACCAGGATGCTGATGACCACAATCTCAAATTAAACCAATGACATCACCAATGGGTGGTGTCTCAGTGGCTGCTTCCATAATTAATATATTACAATCTATGGATTGGTATCAAGGCACATTGTCTAGTTGTCTACAACTGCAATTATCTCTAAAGAATATGGAGGAGGTGGGGCTGATGGATGGGCCGATAGAGTTTAACCAGAAACAGGAAGTGGTGGAACAGGAGACTGACATCATGGATACAGTTGACAAATGAGATGATTTCATGTCGACATGGAGCAACATGTCTGAGGCATGTTTGCAGCTGCTGGTTGAATTTCTGAAATGAAGAATTAAAACAGGTCTGAAGTGGCTGGTGAGTTATTTTTCACCAGGTATTTAAAACTGTTTATATGTGGAATACCTCCCACTGTGCAGGACAGGGGTAATCACTCTGCAGTACTATTACTACCAGCAGCGGTACTGATACTAGCAGAAATACTGCTTTTAGTAATAATGCAGTTCAAGAAAAGATGGAAGCAGGGGTGTCACAGTAACTGTAGGATCAAGTACTGCAGTCAGCATTCATAAAAGCCACACACACACACACACGCACACACCCTATCCATTGTTAATGGGAGTGAAGCACTCAGTGTTTGACTGTGGGTGAGCGAGGAGGCAGCGGGACGTCAAACAGCATCATCGTCAAAACGAGCAGAGTTCAAACTCAGCTCAACGGCGCCGCCCTGCTGCTGCTGCAGGAGACTGCACCTCATCCGACCCCAGCCTGTGTTTTCTTTAACTGCTGCAGCAAACTCGCGCTGAGTTTGAAGTTTGACGTCGCTTCATCAGCTTTCTAAACACAGCTCACATTTATCAGACAGCTACAAATAAAGGAAAGCAGTTTATCCTCACAATGACTCTGACCGTGTATACAGATATACTGAAGTGGTTGTTGGAGCTAAGAGATGAGCCTCAAATGTGTAAAAGTATCTGTAATAATGTCAGATACCGTCAGCCTGCGCCAGTCTGAATGTGGAGCAGTGCGCTGAGGCTTGAAGACGTCACCTACGCTGACCGACGGCTTTGACTGGTCATTGTAGGCATTGTTTATAAGTTTCTCCAGGAATGGTGTGTTTGTGCACTTCCTGTCTTTGTCAGTTTTCCCTCCTTTTTAACTGGCCTGTTTCCTGCCTGAGCCCCACACCTGCTCCCCACACATTTGCAGCATCACTCGGAGGTGTTACCTGTTCCGAGGTAAACTAGTCTCAGGTGGAAGGACGTCATAAAGTCCTCCAATACAGAGTCTCCACTGATGCTGCCTACTAACCGCACTCTAAAGGTGCTGCGAATGTCTGTGAGATTATGTGCCTGAGCCCATAATCTCAGACCAGAAGTCTTTCTGCAGCCACACATATAGCCCCCCCCACCACCAGTGACTATTAAAAGTAATGCAGGTTTAAGCTGCTGGCCTTACACCCGTTGGATGGCTGGATGCTCCGTCCCTGCACAGGTTTTCTCTGAGTGCTCTGCTTTCAAACATACATGTTAGGGGTTAAGCACTCAGTTCAAGCACTGTGATGTCAAACACAGTCCAGTTCAGGGTCTTCGGTTAGCTGAGGTAGCAGACAGCTAGCAGCCATCTGAAAACAGGTACAGGTGTTATGACGGGGAAATTTGATAGAACAAAAGTCACAGCTGACCCCACTTACTAAAGTAGCTTCATTCCTAGAGGGTTAAAAACAAACATATGATGTCATTATATGTTGATGATGTGATTGTGTTATTACAGTATTATTAAGAACAGATTGAGCACTGTGATATCAAACACAGGACAGAGGTCAAATTCAGGGACTCCAATTAGCTGAGGTGAAGTGTAGCGGACAGCTAGCAGCTATACGGTGGACTATGTCACCATCCACCTGTCAGTCAAAGAGGCCACACCCCTAATAATGCAAACTTTAAGCCTTAATACAATTTAAACAGGTGAGTTAAAAATAAAATCTCTCTTGCTGTAAACACGTTTAGTTCTGCTTTAAAGTTGGAGCTGGGTGCTGAATGATGCCCGTTTCAATTATTAAACATTTAAAACACAAAGTTCAGAAAGTGAAGAAGTGAGTGTGAATATCTCAGATCCTATTATCACTTTGAGTTCTTTGACAGCATCAAACTGTTTTTCACTGATCTGTGAGTGGAAAGAAAAACTTTTTCAACAGAAACAAAAAAACTCCAGGATTTAAACAAGTTGACAAATCAAGTCTGTGTGTGTGTGTGTGTGTGTGTGTGCGTGTGCGTGCGTGTGGTGGTAAAAACAGATTTTGGTCGCTTAAAGAGAGGGGAAGCAGCTGTAGTGTGTGTGTGTGTGTGTGTGTGTGTTGCTGGATGTTAAACAGCATCTCCGTGATTATGGCTTTGATTCTAAGTGTTTCTGTTTGACCTCGGGGGATTAGGTCGTTGACTTTAATGTTCCCGCAGAGCTCGGCGCTGTGTGTGTGTGTGTTGCATCGGATTAGTCTCTATTTGAAGTGTGAGGTCGCATCTAATCTGCAGGTCGCTGTAAACAGATGCAGTGATCCCGCCTGTCTGAACACAGTGTTCGCTGCCAGCGTTACACAACACACGCGGGAGATTAACACAGTGATTTCATTCTGATCACACAACTGCTTCTTGTGGAGGGCCGATGTTTTAAACATGGCGGCGCTGAAGAATCAGAAAATGATGGCAGGAATAATTAGAGTATTAGTGATGCACAGAATTCAGCCACAGGTAGAGATCGGCTGATTCGCTCTATTATACACAATCAGAAAAACAAGAAAAATGTGGCTTTAGTTAAAAAAACAAAGATAAAATCTATTTTACACTCACTGCCGAGGGCTTTTATTGTGAAAGGTGAGGATGGGAAGAAAACCTTTTCAGATGTGACTAACACTAATCGTTTTTCAACGATTGGGTCGGGCTGAGACAGGAGTGAACAAAATGCAGTGTGGTTACGACTGATCAGGAGTGGTTCTCCGTCCATCTACAACCCTTACCTCCAATCTTGAGCTCTGGGGAGTAACCAGAAGAATGAGATCAAAGGGTGGAAATGAGCTTCCTTTGGAGGGTGTCTGAGATTAGAGACAGTGATGTCACCACTCTGTTTCTCTTTTGAAGCTGAGCATTTTCATCTTGGTGTTTTGAAGCCTGATGTGACAAGTAACAACAAAATCGACATCCAGTGAGCATGTGCAGAAAAATCTGACACATTACATTTCCACTTTTTTTTAGACAGACTTAATGTTTTACTCAATATGAACCAAAAAGGAGTCACTGTAAACTCACCAGAAACAAGCCCACAGACTTCCTGTCGACTTCTACAGGAGTGCCAACACAGGTACTGCCCCCTAGTGGTTCATTAAAGAGAGTACAGTATCAATACACTTCCCTAACAGCTACATGGTGCTGTGAGCACAATGATATGATGTGGTGTGCAGGCAGACCTCAGTTCTCAGCTTTGTTGCCATGCTGCTAACATGCTAATGTTGCTAACACGAGAATGAAAAAGTGGACTCTGAGCTTCCTGAGCTCAGATTTCTCTAACATCAGAGCTGGAAACCTGCTGGATATGAAACAAAAATGACTGAATCTAGTCTGCGTTCAGCCTCAGAGGGCGTCATTGACAAAGGTATTTTATAAAAATTGGCAGTTTGTAACTAATTCATTCATTTTGAGTTTCGGTCCTGGTTTTCTTTAACTTGGTTCCTGGTTTTCTGCCACCAGAACATTCCTGCATACAGTTAACAGGAGTGTGTAATGTGTGGGAATTAGGAGATATTGTTAAAGCTCAACTCTACAGCAGCCAGAAGGAACCATGTGAGGCTGATATATAATCTGTTATACTGCGATTGGATGAAAATGATGCAAACCTCATGCTAACTCTTGGAGTGGAGAAAAAGTATCCCAATAATGTAATCACATTGCATGTGGTTGCCAACTCTGCACCCTTCAGTTGCAGACTGATTGCAGACTGACTTTAGTGACCGTATTTGTTTGCTTCACAATCTAAAAAAATAAATAAAGGTAAAGTGAGATAACTATTTGTTATTGCTCTCCTGGTGATTCCCACTTCTAGCTAACTCCTTCAGAGTCCTCGTATCTCAACCCAACTGAACACTGATGGCAGATTTTGGATCTCCATCGTCATCATCAAAGCAAAAAAAAACACGAGGAGAAGCAAAGCTGCAGCCTGAAAAGCTCAATGTTGGCTTTCCTTTAATCTGTCTCCCATATAAATGATGCGATCACCTCTGAAAGTTGATTTGAGCAACCAGACGTCAGTGAGGTCACAGGCCCCGCCCTTCCCCTCCAGTTTTTCTGCTCCAGTTGGCGCAGCTGAGGTCAGGGGCTGTGACCTCAGAGGACCTCTGACATCATTATCATCCCCGTGGCTGCTGCTGCCACGACCGCACTGAGCACGTGCACCGCATCTCTGCTCTTCATGCACATATCCTTCCACGCAGTAATCCTTCGTAACCCAACATATTCCTAAAAGACCAGCAGAGCCTCAGTCACCTCCCTGCAGCCGCCCTCCACCTCCAGCAGGCTGCCCTACATACGCTGCTCTCCTCCTCCTCCTCCTCCTCATCGTGTTCCAGTCAGTTTTTTTTAATCCTCAGAAATCACACGAGTGTGGATAATATTAGACACAAATCCTGCTGATTAAAACCAACGTGTTTAAACAAACAAGCCTCGTGTTATTCGATCGTCCAAAAGAAGGAACAGGCAGGAAAACGCCTCCTCCAGCTCTGTCCTTCAGCCTCCTTCATGTGTGTCATCATTGAGTTTAAAGTTGTACAAACACAAACCTTTAAGTTAAAATGAACGTGTAAACAGTGACTTCCAATATCTGCTTTTGATACAGTCTATACACTCACCGCCCACTTTGTTAGGTACACCTGTTCATCCACTTGTTCACACAAATATCTGATCATCCAATCACATGGCAGCGACAGGGTGACACATTCAGGTGAGGGTGAAGATGCAGGTCGAGCTTTTGTTGACCACAGTTTGTGCATGGCTGTTGCTCGTGTGCGATCACGCGCCAGCGAGTCAGGCTGCTGCTGGTCTGATGGGATATTTTACTGGCACACAGACGTCGTTTAAACGACAAACATGTGATGACATCATGACACGGACCAAAATCTGTATATGCACTGTATTACACAATACTTGTTACCTTCTTTAAAAGTAATGTAAACCTTACTTAATTACTCACTGGAGAAAGTAATTTGTTACATTACTTTCTCATTTCTCTGTAACATGACCTGAAACCTATAGTCTCATAATTACCCGACGCTACAGTTCCACACTGGGACAAATACCCATCATAATGACGACCCGCACAATCTTTCTCTTAGTGTTTATAAAATAAAGTAATCCTGTTACTTTAGTGATTACTTATTTTCAAAAGTAATTAGTTGCTTCATTACTTAGTTACTTGATACACAACCTGAATACGTAATAAAGCAACAGACCTTTCAGCCCAGTTCTATTTTTCTGCATA
>VOQK01013160.1:21760-36945 GCA_015052645.1 Benitochromis conjunctus
GTGACGCCCCCCCCCCCCCCCCCCCCCCCCCCCCCCCCCCCCAGACGCCCCTCCCCCGGCCTGGTTTCTTCTTGTAAAAGGGAGTTTTTCCTTCCCATTTTTGCCAAAGCCTGACTCGTAGGTGATCATCTGAAGAAACATATTTGGTGCTATATAAGAAAAATTGAAGCGAACAGAAAAGCGTGTGTGGTGGAAGCCTGGCAGTGGCTGCAACGCGCCGTGGAGTTGTTTTTGTCAGGAAATAAAAAACAGGAAATTGATCTTCGGGTTGTTTTTCCAGGGAAACCTTTTGACAGTCACCCAATTTGAAACCTCAATGTTTTAACATTTTGGCTGTTGCCATCTTGTTTGCTTTTTTCGTCTTGGTTATTTGGTAACTCGAGACAGCTTGGTTAGCAGGTGCTTCCAGAAAGAAATAGGAAATACTAATAAAGTACTCAAAAATTTGCAGCACAGACTTTTTGGCTGGGTTATTAGTATAATTAAACCCATAGCAAATCCATACTGTAGCACAAACGCAATCAAGAAGTCAAGTTCAGGGATTTTAGTCAGCAGAGGTAAGGCTACGGCCAAATGCTTTGGCATTCATCCTGGGCTGATTTTGGACAGGCCAGAATAATTTTGGCTGGGCCTCGTTATCACAGAAGTTAATGTTTTTAATACTACCTCTTCTATTTATTACAAGCAGGTGCATACACCTGTATAAATTTAAAAAAATTATACCCGATCTGTCATTGTTAATTTAGGGGCGGGTAGGGAAGACAAGTATAGGCTCTCCAGTCACATAAACACTGAGATCGAGAGGGTGATTAAATATATAAATAAATTCAGTCTTATTTGAACGATTTCTGTCATATAGATCAAAGAAAGAAAGAAACTGCCGAGCGAGCTACTTGACTTAAATTAACAGAGAGAGAGAGAGAGAGAGAGAGAGCGGCGCACTGTGGTGCAAAAAATTCATTCCTTCCTCTCAGTGGAAACCGCCCGTGCTTTCAAGGAGAAAACCAAAAGGGGCAGAAATTTTTAACTCCCGTCGTCTTCTTTATTGAAATTCATTTTCTATATAAACGGCAGTTGCTCTATTAAGTGACTTCATCCTCACGCCACAGTCTGCACGTGTTAAAAAATACAAACTGTGACAGCATAAGGAAAAATACAAGACAACCCACATCCATTTATTACTGATGATATATGTGTTATCACAAATGAGGCTTCTATCAGATATACTGCTTAACAGGTATTAGCTGCAGTGAAATGGGCTGTTGTGATTGGCCAGACTTCGCCTAGGATGATAAAAGTTGACTTTTCCCTTTTTTAGAAAAGAAAACACATTTGTCAAATGTATTTTTATTTTATTTGGTTTGATAATTGAAAATAAAATTTAGAAAATACTTCTCACGGGCAGTCAGCTTTAGCTGTTGTTGAAGCCAGTGAGCAGTGGCCCCCTTAGGTCTACCCAAAATGCAGCGCTAGATTAATCTGTTAGTCATAACCATACATAGTTAAGCTGAACCTTTATGTGGGTCCGTACAGCATTTTTATTCCTTGTCTCACATCTTGAGACAATGTCCCAGACTTTGACTGGCACTGCAGGATAGGCACACACAACTCCACCATTTTACCCATTGTCTTTGAAGGGGAGGCTTTTTTATTATAATCAAAAGAAGAGGGTTACATTGTCTAATGCAATACTCATTAGGGAAAGTTACAAGTCACCAAAAAGTCACAAACTTTTCAGATTTTGTTGAATATGATGGAAACTACCACAAAGAAGATGAAGCTGGAGTACATTTTGAGAAATCATAGTTTTTGTCTTTTTTTTTTGCTAATTATTTCACACAGGAAGGAAATACAATGTGAAGTGACACAGAATATGTGTCATAACTGGATAAAAATATCAGATATGGCCCAAAAAAACAGTGTGGATCGAACTGAACTGAAACCTGAAAGACTATCGCATAGGACCAAGGGAACCAACTTTAGCTTTCTTTTACTTAAGATAAGATAAGATAACCTTTATTAGTCCCACACGTGGGAAATTTTTTGGTCTCGACAGAAAGTACAAGTTTACGAGCAGTAAAAGTTAAGAAAAACACAATAGAACAGGATAAGATAAAATAGAATAACATACTATACAACAAGAATAAAATACTATATACAATAGTATTTTATTCTATTTTGTAATATACAAAATAGAATAAAATGCTCTGTTATAGTAGGAAAAAACTGCACATTGGTAATATTGCACATCGAGGAGACAGTTACAATTGTGTATGGGATGTGTGTGTGTGTGTGTGTGTGTGTGTGTGTGTCTCTGCAGAGACCAAGTTGTAGAGTCTGACAGCAGTAGGAAGGAAAGACCTGCGAAATCTCTCCGTTCCACATCATGGGTGCTGCAGCCTGAAGGAGCTGCTCAGTGCTGTCAGTCTCCTGCATGGGGCGGGAGATGTTGTCCAACAGGGATGACAGCTGAGCCACCATTCTCCTGTCGCTCACCACCTCCACTGGGTCCAGAGCGCATTCTAGAACAGAGCTGGTCCTCCGGATCAGCCTGTTCAGTCTCTTCCTGCCCCCAGCAGAGATGCTGCCACCCCAGCAGACCACACAGTAAAAGATGGCTGAGGCCACCACAGAGACATAGAAGGTCTTCAGGAGTGGGCCCTTCACTCCAAAAGACCTGAGTCTCCGCAGCAGGTACAGCCTGCTCTGCCCTCTTCTGTATAGAGCATCTGAATTGTGAGTCCAGTCCAGTTTATTGTTCAGATGAACACAAAGCCACCTATCCACAGCCTCAATGTCCATACCTTGGATGTTCAGTGGTTGCAGTGGAGGATGTTTGTGTCTGCGGAAGTCTACCACCAGCTCCTTGGTTTTTCTAGTGTTGATCTGGAGGTAGTTCTGCTGGCACCAGTCCACAAAGTCTCGGGTCAGTTCTCTGTACTCCTTGTCATCCCCATCAGTGATGAGGCCGACTATTGCAGTCATCAGAGAACTTCTGCAGGAAGCACTGGGTGGAGTTGTGAGAGAAGACTGCAGGGTAGATGGTGATGAGGAACGGAGCCAGCCCTGAGTTCTCACATACTGTGGTCGGTCGGTGAGGTAGTCCAGTATCCATGTTGTGAGGTGATGGTCCACTCCTGTGTTCTCCAGCTTGTCCTTCAGAACTGTGGGAAGAATGGTGTTAAAGGCACTGGAGAAATCAAAGAACATGATTCTCACAGTGCTCCCAGTGGTCTCCAGGTGAGAGAGGGAACGATGTAGGAGGTGAATGACAGCATCATCCACTCCAGTGACAGGCTGGTAGGCAAACTGAAGCAGGTCCAGTGATGAGCTCACCAGGGGCCCAAGCTGAGCCAGGACCAGCCACTCCACTTCATCAGGTGGCCTGTAGCTGGTGAGGTCCTTGGGACGTGGAGTCTTTGGCACTGGTACAACACAAGAGGTTTTCCAGAGCTGTGGAAGGCTCCCCAGCCTCAGGCTCAGGTTGAAGATGTGCTCCATCACCCCTGCAGGACCTGACCTTAGCAAGAGAGTTGGAAAACATAATCTGTTTGGCCCATAAATCCCAAATCAACATATGGTAAAAGGCACAATTTATTTTTATTTTTAAGTTAGATATGAAAATTTCAGACTCTCAGCATTGTTGACATGTCCCACTTTGCCCCACACAAACAGTTAGTGCGTTGTGACCTGGTTACCCTACATACAGCTGATCTGAGCTGGGAAGTTAGCTACAGAGATCAAAACACAATAAAGACATGCTTATTTCTGTTGTAAAGTTGGCCATGTTGCATCAGGCTCTAAAAGGACTGAATTGTTTTTGGAATCAGCCTCAAGTGGCCACTTCAGTTTCTTGCTTTTCCATGTTGGCTTGACTGACCTGCTTGTGTCAAAAGCTCAAAGTTCAATTTAAGGTCTGTACAGAAACGAGACCAATACTGGCACTCACCAACAATGGCCATTTCAGCCACGTCAAGAGCTTCAAGGGCTTTACAGCACGTATGGCATAATCCTGGTTTGACATGCATCACACATAAAAAAACAAAAATTAAGTCTTGTCAACATACCTGATGATGCCTGAACAGTTGAGATGTGGCGCATGCATTTTCCGGTAAGACAATTTAAAACTGAAAACACTTATTCTACGTTAATGTGCATCTGACCGTGTGAATCTGAGAATTTGCTGCAATCTGAAGCACTTCTTGGGAACTTAAACATGAAGTCTATTCGCAGTTTCACAATTCAGCACTGAAAACTTTCACTGTTTTTTTTCTGAACATCAGGTTGGTGCTGTTCTTGTTTTCAGACCAGGCAACCACTCATCCTGTTACTACAGGGATTATTTTCAGCCACAAGCTTACCTGAAGTGACAGCAAACAACCAAACAGCAGAAGGCTCTGCTGAGAAAATAATCAAAAATTATGTGGTTTTATTCATATATTTCTGCAATTGTGAGAAAAGTCAGTTGAAGCCTCTCAGCGTCACCATAAGCTCAGGAGTTTATTTTTCACTCATGCAGGACTAATTTGGGTAGATCTGTTTTCAAACTATTATTTCTCCAGATGAGCTTTGTTTCTTTACAGTAAAAGCTCGTACTTTAGCACGGGTCTTGAATGCATCGGTGTGACTCTGCAGCAGGTGAAGTTTTAAATGTTTTTTTTCTCAAAGGCTCCCTAAGAGTGGCGTGCTCACTTTCACTGACGATTTTCCCCAGTTCTTCTGGAAAATGAAACCAGTGACCTTTCATTTGTAAAGCAGCATGCAGTTTTAGGATATGAGTTTAAAAAAAAAAAAACCCACACTTGACTTGCAATTGCAACGAAAAATGACTTTTCACCTTTCACCTGAACATCTTTAAAAATACCTTGTTGGGATCCGATGAGTTTGCACCAAACGTGTAAATACACACTCACTGGCTAATACTTTTAGGTATACCCACCTTGCTAGTACATATTGTTTGGACCCCCGTTTACCTTCAGAATTGCCTTAATTTTTCACTTCTAGGCTGTCATGTCAGCCATACGGACACGACAGTATCACACAGTTGCTACAGATCTTTCAGCCCCACATTCATGATGCCAGTCTTCTGTTCCACCACGTCCCGTGAGTGTTGCCTTGTTCGTACAGTGAACTCACTGCCATGTTCAAGAAACCAGTTTGAGATGGTTTGTGCTTTGTGACATGGTGTTTTGTCCTGCTGGAAGAAGCCATCAGATGATGGGCACACTGTGGTCATAAAGGGATGGACATGGCCAGTAACATGACTCAGATAGACCGTGGAGTTTAAAAAAGGCTCGGGGGCCAAAGTGTGCCAAGAAAATATCAGCCACACTGTTACACCACCAGCAGCAGGCTGAACTGTTACAAGGCATAATGGAACCATGTTGTTTACCATGTTAACCATGTTGTTTGAGTTACTGTTGAAGTCAAATAACCACAGTTATCAGTTTGAAGCCGTCTGGCTATTCTCCTTTGACCTCTTGACATCAGCAAGGCCGCAACTCATTATATTTTTTTCCCTTTTGTAGATAACTTTCTATAAATCCTAGAAGTTCATTTATTAAAAATGATCCCATTAGATCAACTGTTTCTTAAATAATCAGACGGTGCAGATGGTGCCAGGCACCATCATTGTTGGTGCCTGGCAACAATGATAAATCACCTTTGTTCCCTATTTTGATGCTCGATTTGAACTTCAGCAGGTCATTTTGACTGTGTCTGCATGCCTAAATCCACAGAGTTGCTGCTATGTGACTGGCTGATTAGATATTTGCATTAATGAGCAGGTATACCCAGTAAACTGGTTTGTGAGTGTATAGTATACACTTTTAGACAGTATATATCATACCTAGCATTTGAATTCTTGAGTAAAGGTTGGGCCAGAAACAAGCTCATACTGTAGTTCACCCTGAAACATGACCAGCAAAATCTAATAAGCTGATCACAGATCCCGAGTAAAAGGTTGTGCAATATTAAAAAATTCACTCAACAGAATGACCTAAATGCTCAGGGATGTATGTACAGATGTACGGACAACATGAAAACAGAATTCCTCTGGACACGCCCGTCTCCGGCACAGGAACGTAATAAATCAGCACTTCTTCCAACTTTCCACCAAGACTCCATACATAATAAAATCAAGGCTGTTATGGAGACCACATGACTGAAGTGGCTAAAAAGTGAATAAACACAGTGGTATGCAAACTGTGTGTGTGCATGTGTGTGTGTGAGACGGAGAGAGTATAAATATAGGGCACGGGGAAAAAATGGAGGAAATGTTTGGCCATTAATGTGATTTTGCAGCCATTATTTTCCAAGGAGAACACTTCCTTACACACACACACGCACACACACACACACACAGACATACAGCATCTTTCAGCTCTGCCCTCTTCCTTTTTACTTGGAAAGTGAGGAGGGCACAAAAACTGCAAAAAAACAAAAGAAAGAAAAAGAAAGCCAAGATGTTTTTCTTTCCTCTTTGGAACAATGCCAAGCTCAGAGGAGGTAGAGGATGAAAAATAAATGTGTCGGGAAGAAGAGCATATTCTTCATGCCGCAGATTTCTTGAAAAAATGTCTCGGTATCAGTAACATGATTTTTCCTTGCCTCAGTCTTTACACGTTTTGAAATTGCAATCGGCAACCTTAGCAATGATAACCGACAACATTTAGACTAAATGACTGCATGCTGAAGTGTAGAGGGAAAGACCCGCTTCAGTCTGGTGAGTGCTACGTCCCAAAGGTTTATTGATGTTCTTGCACGTACTGTATTTTCTCTGCGTCTCCACCTTCGGTTCTATGAGAACACAGACAGTTATGCCGCCCCATGCTGGGCCTGAGAGCAGAGGGACATCCATGCGTTCCTCACATTCTGAACCAAACCACATGGTGGGTTTAGCCCTAATGATATTTGGATGACTTGCATAAAGGGCAATAACATCCAGTCTGGGATAAGTGGGCACAGAATTTGTAGAAGAGAGGAATAAAAGGCCTTCTCTTTTGACCCACAGGGTCACACAGAGGCAGAGTCAATGCATAGCATGAGCTTCACATTACCGATTCGACTGCATGATTTTTTTTTTTTTATCACGACTGTCTGTTTAGTTTGCAATAAAACTCTCTGTCTCTCTCTCTCTCTCTCTCCTTCACACACACACACACACACACACACACGCACACACACACACGCACACACACACACACACACACACACACACACACACACACAGAAAACAACACGCCCTTGTTATTACTGGAAAGTCACAACTGACATCCCCCTGCAGGCGGCTATGTGGCAACTAAACGGTCATACCCCAAGCTGGGCGCACAAAAATACACTATCACTGTGCACATGTGCGGCTTCGAGTAGTAATATCAGGCGCTGATCAGGGCACCACCCGTCATGTATTAATATACTCCAAAAAGACAAAAATAAATAGTCTTTGAGCACCACCTTAAAGTACGTGTCCACCGATGCCACCCTGCTCCGTATGTGCATGTGTGTTACTGTTATCTGGTACCCAAGAGTTCATCTGCCTCACCCGAAGAACCTAACGAAGTCACCGAACGCCGTTCCAAGAAACTGTCCTAGTGTGACCCCGGTCACTGAGACAGCCAGAAGTGGAGAATTTAGAATTTTGTTATTATTAGTTTGCCTTTGTCACATTGAGTATAAAGTCCTTTTTATTGGACTTTACGGTGTTTGATTAAGGTTAACTAAAATCAGCCAAGCCTTCTGCTTGATCATCTCTGATTTGCATAGAAATACAATTACATTTTTTAGCTTGATATGACAAAAACATGAATATACATGAATACTTTAAAAATGATTAAAGATAAAAACGTGAAATTTTAGGCAAATTGGAGATGGTTTACCAGAAAATATTCAAAAAAAAATTAATGATTTGATGATTGGAGTGACCTGGGTCAAAAAATACACACATATTTCACAAATTATTTTGCAAGTTATCTGGAAACTCCACTCTTTTGTCTTATTTCGATTTTTTTGATATTTTTTGTTTTTGTGGTCAAAGTTGTCTTTTTTGCTCAATCCAACATGAAAGTTTCTTCATTTCAGAAGTTTCATGTTAAAAATTATTGTTGGTGTAATTCGACTATTTACCATTATCTACAATTCTTCACCAGTTGTGTTTGACAAGTTTTTATATTATTAGTGTCAGTTCAAATAGGAGACTTTGCCGGAGTGCTGGACTTTATTTTTCACATTTTAACTAGCCAGTACGCAGACATTTTTACCATGTATCTGTTCTAAATGGCAGATTCTGTTTAATTATGATGATAAGAAAGGCCAGCGAATATTTCTGGCATTTATCTTTAATTTAATTTCTTTATTGAGATATTCCTATTCAAACACTGCCTCAGATTTCAATCTGCGAAAAAAAAAAGGCTTGAAAGTGGGTCAATGGACCATTTTTCAACACACCATATCTTGAAAAGTATTTGATATATGAAGCTAAAATTTCACAGCGATCATAATAAGTGCTCAAATTTTCGACCATAAAAGTTTTATGTAAAGGAAATGTTCTACAAATTGGCTGATTTCAGATGGGATGGTGGCGTGGGAGAAAAAAACTAAGCAAAACACAAACAAACTGTAAACACAGAGCTGATGTATTATCACCTCATTAAGTTGGTGCTGAAGTCGTGTTAGCAAACAGCTGATTAACGACACATCTGGCAGCATTATTGCTCACTTAGAGCCAAATTTATATCCTGCTTGTGAACAGAAGTCAAATTTTCACTCTCATCTTAGCTCTGTTTTGTGTTTTGGCAGATACCTTCTTCAGCTCCACATTAACAGTCTCTAACAGCTCCTGTCTGCTGGGCTAAGAGGGTATAGTGCTGTCTCTCGAGGCTATGCTGATGACAGCAGTGAGAACCGGAAGCAGCAGGTGGAGCAGGTGACCTACTAATCGGAAGGTTGGTGGTTCGAGCCCTGGCTGCCTCAGTCTGCACTGGGCAAGATGCTGAACCCTGAGTTGCTCCAGATGTGTTTATTGGAGTGTGAATGTGTGCATGTCAGAGAGAAAGCAACTATTTGCTCTTATTAATGGGTAATTGAGACGTGTAAGCAACGAGTGCTCAAGTAGAATAGAACAGCGCTACACCAGAATCAGTCCATTAACCATTCACAATAACATCAATGAAATGTTGTTTAAGTTTTGTTTAGCCCTGATTAGCACCAACCCTAGCCCTATGGTATCAATATAGTGATCTATTATAAAAGTGCTCCCAGTTCTCCCCTAAATGCAGGGTTAGGGTTACCAAAGATCACTGGTGTGGACTTTGACCTCAAACGATTTATTCACTTGTGATTTTTGGTGGCTGATTCCATTTTTGCCATTAATATATATGAAAAACAAACAAACAAAAGCTATTGATTAGTGCAGCCTTAAAGAATAGACGTGAAGTGATTTCCTCGGCAGTGATCCAGAATCTAAAGGACGTGTTGCACAACAAGTGCAAATCAGTGCTGACTTATTGGAGGTTCTAAGTATCATGAATTGAGTTTGACCTGTACCTCATAACCATTTAGTGTGCCCAAACTGTTGCATTAAACTGCTTCTTATTAGTAAGGCCTACATGTGGAAAAGTACAGGATGCAGATTCTTCTTGTTCCTCCGTTGTATAATGCAGCCAGAAAGGCCTCACCTAAGGGCCGTCGCTGCAACCAGAGCCTCGCTTTCCTTCATCTAACCTCGTGCACAGACACAACGGCTCAACAGACCGCACGAGCACGAACCTTATCAGCAGGCAAAAGAAGTGCCCCTGCTTCGTACCAGAGCTGACAATTAACTGTCGTGCAATGACTGGATTTCTCTGATAACCTTTTATTTGTTCCTCCTGCACCTCGCCACTCGTGCAATCTCTCTCCATACATGTCCAGCCGGGAAGATATGAGCTGAGGTGAGCTCAAATCTCTTCCGACATATTGTACATATGTCACATCTATGTTGATAAATGTGTGTTAATCTAGGCTGCTGCGCTTCCCCAAACACACCACAGTTTTGCTGTGAGGCAGCCTAGTGCGACCCAAATGATCTTAACTGTCTCAGGCTGACCTCAGCGGTAAATCAGAGAGGTCATTAGGCCATTGAGCGTATGCAGGTAAATGTGATGAGAGGCACTGCCCTCTGGTGGCTAAGTGAGATACCAACGTGGAAATCTTTAAAAGAGAGAAATATCTGCAAGGACATGAAGAGAAAAATATGAGGAAGAAAAACATTATATAGGGAAGAAACTTTGAGTAACTTTGATGTACATGCAAACATGAAAATAGAAAATCCAATTCTTCGAAGAAGCAAGAATAACAGAATTGTATTTTACTTCTTGAGAAAACATGGATGTATCAACATTTTTCAAGTACAGATTAAATAAACTGATACTTAATATCTGCAACATGTAATTAAACTGCTAGGTAGGGACTAAAATATATAGAATATAAACACACTCACCAGATACTTCATAAGTTACACATCACTAGTACTGGGTTGGATCCCCTTTTGCTGCGAGGTTCAATGTGTTGTGTTTTCAGAGATGATCTTCTGCATAGCTATTTTGTAACGAGTGGTTGAGTTATTATATATACTGGATATTTTCCTCTTTCAGTGACTGTTCTCCATAAACAATAGAGATAGTTTTTCTGTAATTCTCAGCCTGTCTGGCTTCAATAACCCTGACACATTCAAAATCACCTAAATCACGTTTCTTCTGCGCTTTGATGCTCGGTTTGAACTTCAGCAGGTCGTCTCAACCATGCCCACGTGCCTAAACACATGTGGCCGATTAGATATTTCAGTTACAGGCAGGTCACTTCCTTTTGCATAGCCAACCATAACTAAACAGCAATGCTGACAGCCCAACACTGTAAGAAACAGTGAGAATTTTTTTTTTTTAAATAAACAACAACAAAAATTTTATTTGGAAAGCGGCTAATTTTGTTACTTCAGCTAGACATGGAAAGTCAATAGCCTGCAAATGGCGATACATACTCAGATGAACAGTACATGATATATTACACTGTTCCATTAATTACTGAACAAAAGCAAAGCAGAAGCTGTGTGAGAAACTTGGTGCACTCTATGATATAATATGTTGTAGAACCACCATTAGCAGCAATAACTGTTGTGACTGTTTTCTGCATGACTTTATCAGTCTCTCACATACTTGTGGAGCAATTTTAGTCCACTCTTCTTCAGTTCATTGAGTTTAGCAAGCATTTGTTTATGCACATCACTGTTAAGGTCCCACCACAGCATTTCAGTCCTGTTCAGGTCTTGAATCTGACTGGGACACTGCAACAAATGATTTTTGTCTTTTTCAGCCATTCTGCTGTAGATGTGCTGCAGTGTTGGGATCATTGTCCTATTGCATGATCGTTTTGGGAAAAGCTTTAGCTGTCGGACACCATTGTGACACCATAGTGCTGTGCATTATGACCACTTTGGTCTCATCTGTCCAAAGAACATTGTCCCTGAAGTGTGACCTCTGATCTTGGGGTGAATTAGCTGGGATGTCCAGTCCTGGGAGAAATTGGCAACTGTCTTGAATGTTTTAGGTTTGTGAATAGTCTTTCTTAATGCAGAATGATGGACTTTAGATTGTTTCAGAATGGCCTTATAACTCTTCCCAGTTTGATGTGCAGCAATAACTGCATCAAGATCACTTGTGTTTTTCCTTCTTGACACATCAGCAAACTGTCAAAACTATGTGTGTTCATACTTGCTGATCATCAGTCGATCAACTGGCCTTGATCATCAGCACCTGACTGCTACTTACCCCCTTCATTTTTAAGGATGCAGCAAGTCTATACTTATGTTTCCACTCACTGCTTCTGCATTTTGGGTGATTTTTTTGTCAATAAAATAACGAAGCTGGGTATTATGTCATGTTGTAGTTCATCTAAGAGAGTATTCCCCAAGTTTTAAAACTTTTAATATATCCTGATACATAAAACCTCATACCTCATGGAGGGTTTACTTTTATACATTACTTGTTATACATAATGCATTTATACGTTACAGATAACATATAACAGAACAAATAACATAATTTTAGTTTGAATAAGTAGTAATAGCTGCACACATGCAGAGATCTAGTGAGAGCAGAATCCTTTTTCTTACTTCATTATGACAAAGTAAAACAAGCGCATCACTGTGGGTCTACATGGACAAAGCATCGTTTCATAATGAATTTCATTAATTAGCACTGAGCACTGTTTAAACTGTAGAAATGAATTCCTGTAACATTATTTGTTTTTAATGGCACCTGAAAGAAAAGAAAAAGGAAATGTTAATCAAAAGCTAGCAAATAAATAAACCGTTAAGACATTAAAAACAAATGACGCAGAAGCCCGCTGCTATGTACAACCTTTTATTTTTGATTTGCAAAACATCAGACAAAAATAACATTACATAAACACCAATTTATAATAGAAAAAGAAGATCCGAGACAAAAGATAAATTGCAATTACATTAGAATTTAGGTGACTTTGATAATTGGAGCCATATCATGCTGACCTACAGAGGCAGTTTATGGCTAGTAGCTTGATCAGTATACATGTGTTACAAACATTATATTAAGTGCTTTCGTTGGTTCAGGCATTGAAATTCAACGTGGCATGGATTTGGGTTCACAATGCAGGGAAAGGATTCAATACCAAATTCAAATTGATTCCTTATTAAAAAACAAAACAAAACAAAGAAAAAAAACAACAACCCGTCAATACACGTGGCTGCCAGAGTACCAATTACGAAGCCAATCGCACATTTGGACAATCTTCCAGCTCATATTAAGCCGGGGATCATTTGAAGCCAGCTTTGTTAACACCCTCTCCTGCATGTAAAGGGTCATGTTATGGCACACAGCTCAGGGTTGACGTGACCATGGCGTCACTGTTCTTCAGTATTGACTGATCAATAAAAACTCTCTAATTTTATTCAGTGTTTACCTGAAGCAGTTTGACATGAAAGCAAATAAAAGAAGGAATAAAGAGAGAGAGCGAGAGTTAGAGAGAAAAGAAAAGTTGGTTTGAAATCACCAAGAGTGAGCAGTTGCTCCTTAAATATGATACTCGGGTCTGAATGGGAACCCCCCCCCCCCCCAAAAAAAAGCAGCTCCAAGCTGCATTTCCAAAGACACCATCTTCTAATGAGGCTTGTCGCGCCGCTGGGGGCCGACACTTTGGACGATGCCAGCATCAGGTAGCGTCAGTGTTGCACAACTTGGTGATGCTCAAGATAAAAGCAGCATTGAATGGACAATGAGGATTTCGCCCCTCCAAATTCCCCTCGTTTGACTGAAAAGCATCAGGAATGACGAAGGTGCACGACAGAAGGAGAGGCGATGACGCGGAGAGGGTACGGCGGACGCGATGGGACAAAACACAGGGCCAAGGTGACGCACTACAGAGCACAGGCCATGCTAACAGTACCAAGGGGAGCACAAACGCACCTCTCATTTCTCCTACTGCCACTTCTTTAAAGCTGCATTCACTCTGAAAAGTCCTTCTCTTCAATTTGCCTCGAAAGGGACAATTCACCCCAAATTACGTGTACGTATTTACACACCTCTCGCCTGCAGTGGTATAAATGTGAAATACAAAAAGATTGTTCCTAAATGAATCTGCTCACAAGATTTGTGAATTTGCCATTTAACCCCATAAATCTGCCACTAAAGACACATTAAATTAAACAGAAACGCAGCTATTATCTCCAAAACATACATCATATCAGTCTAGAGCAAAGGGTGTCAACCATAAGCCCTGTGGCCAGAATCGACCTGGCAAAGACTCCAATCAGGCCCACTAGAAGGCTTTGAAAAATGTGATGGAGCACATAGATTTGGAACTCTTTGTATTTTCATATGTTTTAACAGCTTTTCCTACTGATAAAGACCTCCCTCATCGCCATCTTATATTTGCCATCCTCTTTCCTCTATGTACTAAAGAAATTTCTTTTCTTTTTTTTTCCTAAGGAGAGTCCATGTCAACAAAACAAACAAACATACAAACAAAAAACAAAACAAACATCACAAATACAAGTCAGTCTGGGCAAGAAGCTACCAGAACCTTTTCTGTAATTTTACACAGTTATTGTGCAGAAAACTGAGATGTAGTGTTGAAATTGCACCTTTTTTCTTTGTATTAAACCATCTCAAAGATTAAATGTTTAGTTAAATGTCTTTACACTGACAGAGGTTACTTTCACCAGTCCAGCCCACCTAACGATCAAAGTGGGCTGTATATGACCCACGGTGTAAAATAAGTTCGACATCCCTGATCTAGACTGACAAATAGCTACAAGCCGGAGGAAAAACATGCACATTTCATTTTTGAGCAAATGGTCCCTTTAATGCCTGTAGAGATACTTGTCTGCAACACCGCGGCGAGACAAACTGTAGGTGTTTCTGAAAGCTACAAAAGAAGAAAAAAAACAAAACAACAACCCCGAAACACACAAACGAGCTAAAGATGCAGAGTAGAATGACGATGAAAGTAAATGCAGCCTCATCCTAGCCAGAGCCCCGATGGTAAGAGTGCAGGCACTATTTTTAAAAAACACTCCCGGTATTTTTGTGCGTAAAAAAAAAACAAACAAAATAAAAAAAATGCCTTTGCCAAGTCTGAGAAGAAAGACCAAACAGAAAAAAAAAAAAGAATGAATTCTTTAGCTGGACTCTCCCAAATCTGTGAGATATCTCTGAGGTAATCATTGAAGTATGACTCATTAGACAGCAATAAATACCAACATGAATACAAATATTATAAAAGTAAAAACAGAGGCAAATGCTTAATGCTAAAGCAAAATCTGAGCTAAAAGAGGTAGGTTTTCTTTTTAGGTAGATTATGGTATACATCCATTGTGGACACTCCTCTTTTTTTTGTAAGAACTACATTAAGTTGATTCCATTACAATCCCTGTCCTAAAGGGAGGAGCAGAAAGAATACAAAATAAAGACTTAAAATCATTTGCATGGGAGATGGCCAACAGTCCTCTGTGAATGAATGCTTTCATACATGTTTTCAGACAGGATTTGTAATGGCAACAGTTACGCACACACACACATGCATACACACACACATGCATACACACACACATGCATACACACACACACACACACACACACACTCACAGACACACTCACACACAGAGAATAAGATGA
>VOQK01013168.1:6478-18000 GCA_015052645.1 Benitochromis conjunctus
TAAAATCATCCATATTTATCTCATACTGGTCCAATTTGCTCCTCTCCTTTCAGTCTAAGACACGGTTCCTCTGATTAGACGTCGCTCACAAGCAGAACATTTGAACAGATCTGAGATGACCATATTAGAGCTCTCACTGACATCATACAGAGCCAAGAGTAAAGGACTTGCACATACACTAACCTCATTATTTAAGTCATTTGCCATGCTTAATATGATCATTCGCCATTTTAACATATTTGATTATTAATAAAGAAAAGAATAACAAGTCCCCCTTAAAAACCCTGTCAAAATGTAACCAGTGAAGGATGTTTTTCGTCATCCTCCTTTGGAATTTCTTCCTTTCTTATAGCACACACTTGTAATGGAGGTTGTGTTATAAATATATAATCTCAAGGCCCAGCCAGTAATAAAAATGTAAGTGCCGTATCAGGGACAAACTAACGAAGGAACCTCTTTACTTAATAATAAACATGTTCTGTCTGGTTCTGTCTGCTCTCTTTTTGCTACATACAGATTGGTAAAGGCAGAAGAGCCAAAACAACTCCTGAATACCTGCTAAACCTTGATAGATTCCCAACTAAATTAAAGAAATAGGAAGGAAAAGCAAGCTCTCAGAAATACACTTGCAAACAAAATATAACAAATGCAGATGCTTCCATACACGAGGATACGAGAGTTCAGTGAACAGTTTGAAGATGATGGGAATCATAAGTTTTGACCTTCAGCCACCAGACTGCAAGCAAGGAGCACCTGCAGAAGATATCAAGCAGTCCAGTTCCACCACATGAGCACCAAATGAGCCAACATCTTTTCGAAAAATTCCCTTAATATTTCCAGAAAAGTTTAAAAGACGTGGAGAAACATAAAGAGGCCCTGACGTTACTAACAGGAGGCTCACAATGGAAACATGAGCTTACTGGCCTTTGCTTTATTGCCTCTCCTGGCACAAATACTAAGGACTGTAAAAATCTTGTAATCCTATCACAATCATGCCCTAGCAGATCTTATTACTAACATTTTTAACATTCATGCAGCACCTGTTCAGGAAGAGTGTCACACATGTCACTGCAGGCAATCATAAACTCTGTGTTTTAACAGCTACAGTTATGACGGTGCACTAACTTCAAATCGGTTTGCGTGTATGACACGTTGTAGGTTGCAGCTTATTTGGGAACTGCTCATCCAAACAAAAGGAGTGACTGAAATCATTTGTGACAGCAAAGACAAAAAAATAATTACAATGAAAGGCAAACGTGTCAACCTATCTCTCCGAGAACCTGTTTGTGGCCATGTGAGTGATGCAGTTTTCTAAATGCTAGAACTTTTTGGCAGGCACTCATTAATATTTTACACCCCTTCAGTCTTTTTAAGCGTTAAGGGGCGAGAGGCTTAAAAAACTTGGACTCATGTCAGTGAATATCCTCTGAGGCCTGCGTGTTTATGTTTGTCCTTCTCCTTACATACTGAGTGGAGAAGGCAGGGGTCACTCTAAAGGGAAAAACAGGTTATAGAGGACAACATTTAGCCAAATTATGAGAAGTGCTTATCTAACCAACATCAAACTCAGCACAGCAGAGTTTCCAGCAACACACAGTGCATCGGATGAACTGTTGCTAAGCTACAAGAAGAAAAGACAGGTGGACAGAGAGAGATTTCTTGAATTATTCGTAACATCCAACAACCAGTTTTTTCACTCCAACCATCTCACATGGTCATGACATCTGGGTATGTCCAAAAGTTACGGTCACAAGCTCTTGTGTGTCACACGCTCCAAAGTGACACGTTTTTAGCGATGCAATAATGTAAATGCAAATCAAAATTCAGTAATCACATTACAGTTACAATTATTATTACTTGTATAACAAGGGTTTATTAGTTATCTGCATGATGGGCGGATAGCACAAACAGAAACAAAACCATTACACATGCCTTTTTCTTCCTGGTTGGGTGGGAGGAAAATGGTGAAAGAGTTTATGACTTGAGGACTGGAGATGTGGACATGAGTTTTATTTTTATTACACAAAAAAGAAAAGAGTCTAATGGTAAAGTGCAAACTGTGTCAATGACAGAAACAACTGCTCTATACTTATAAGACAGCATCGGCTCGTTGCAAGCCTCTGCACAGACAGCATGCTAACACAAAGCTAGTCAAGCTAGCCCGAGTGTATGCAGACCTCAGCCCAGCAGCCAGAGCCTGAACAGGTAACAAAGGCAGCGATGAGCGGTCGACAGTAGACACAGTACACATGTAAACACTAAAGAAAGGTCATATGTGTGCCCTGATTAGAACACAGGTTTGTGCCAGTGTGCGGGATGTAGCATAAAGGTTATATTGTTAACTAGTAATTATGTGATAGTGCCTTTCAGGTCATGTTATGGAGTAACATCAAAATAATGTAATAAGCAGTGTAACAATTTACTTTCTCAGGTGAATTATAAAGCAACATAATGCATTACTTTTAAGAAAAGTAACAAGTGATGTGTAATATATTACTATTTGTGAGTAAAGACCCCAACATGAATACAAGCGTCTGAAATGAGTTTTGTCTGTAGGACGGCAGGGCTCAGCCTTACAGATGAGGAGCTCAAACATCCAAAGGGAGCTCAGAGTAGAGCTGTTACTTCTTTTGTGTTAAAAGGAGCCAAGTGAGACGGTTCAGTTTCTGATCGAGATGCCTCCAGGGTACCTCTATTTGAAGTCCCTGAAGAAGATCTGGAACCCACTGGAGAGATTATATTGTTGGGACCTAAGAGTAACTGCAAACCCACGCTGGGGAGAAGGACATCTAGAATACCCTGCTGCCACAGCAACCCGACTTCAGATGAGCAGAAGATAATGGATAATGAATGGTTTAAATTTCTGGCCCAGTACATTAAAGATAACATCCCAGTCAGGCTGAACCATCATCAGATCAGATCTCCGCTTCCTTCCACGTTGCCTTGAAAATCAAGGCACGGATATCTGGATGCTGTTTGTTGATTTCAACTCAGCACTTTGGCCTTTAGCGCCACAATCTACCATTAGATGTTGTACTTTGTCACAAAGACCCCTCAGACAACAGTGTCACACCACAAATCCACAATCAATAATCTTACAGCATGGTACACAGAGAATAACCCACTGCTCAACATCAAGAAAGGTAGAGACAAGGAAGCAAAAGCACGCTCGCTGGAGCTGAGGTGGAGCAGGTGCTCAACAAGAGGCTGACTAGATGGTCAGCCAGGCAAGCTTTGGTTGTGGAGTCCTACCAAGTATGTAAGTGCAAGTGTGGGAATGACACAGAGTCTGTTTAAGTGTGGATAGTTATATATGTTTGCATCTTTTTAGTTTGACCTTTAATGTCCATGATGAACATTTGTTTTCATTTTCTATTGTCAAACATATTGAGTTATTCAGTCTTCCTGTCAGGCTGACATCGTTTGTTTTTTTCCTTTTTGGTCTGCATGAGATGTGACTGTGATTTCAAAACCTTGAGGGATGAAAATTTGCCCACCAGCGAGAGCAAACAGAGCTCTGGACGTAACACCACAGCTGGATCTATGAAGGAAAAAGTACCTGTGGCAGAAGCAGGGAGAGGACACAAGGACAATACTGGGAGACACAGAGGGGAATGTGGATGTCGGAGTGAAAGCAAAACAGGTGTGCAAAGAAAGGAAGATGAAGAGGGAGGCACCGGTGACTGGACAGAGGAAGGCAAGATTGTTCCTGCTTCTTTCTGATGTCCACATTCAGTCCCTGCTGCTGCCGGCTGCCCCTCTTCCCAGCAGCTAAAACACATCACACTTTGATGAAATAAACACACACACACAGGAGGAGCTGAGTTAGCCGCTGCTGCTGCAGCTCCCCTGGCGATAAAACTGATTTTGAGAGTGTGTGTGTGTGTGTGTGTGTGTGTGCGTGTGTGTGTGTGTGTGTGTGTGTGTGTGTGTGTGTGTGTGTGTATAGACTTGGGAGCTTGCGCGTAAATATTGGTGTGTCACCATTATTCTTTTATTATTGGAAGGAATGCATGGCATTTCAAAGTTCATGGCTATTTTGCGTTATTGAAAATACTTTTAGAGGAAGATTTTTTTGTTGTTGTTAAATTGGCTGACATTTTTAAAGTAAAATGAAAACTGTGTCCTGTCGTTTGGATAAATAGTATTTTATTGAATCATAAAAGCAGAACTAATCTGGTAAATTAAAAGAGATATTTCAAGGTAGCAGAAAATAACATTATAATAATTTAAGATTTCAAATCAAGCCAGTTTTGTATATGCCTCTAAATTAGGCAAATTCCAATAAAGAAATATATTTAAAAACAACAAACAACATAAAAATGAAAGCTTAAATTGGCGGGATTCTTCTTCTGTCCATACTGTGACACTCCCTCCTCAGGTTTTGGGTACAGTCGCCTCCATGAATCTTTAACACACAATGTTAAAGCTGTTGCCCTGTAACCAGACAGCATTACTTTATGCTATTCCTCATGCTGTGTTTCCCAGTGCTCCAGCACAACAGACTGGGACGCCATTATGAGTGCCAAAGTGAACATGGAGGCTCCTGCCAAAGAACCGGACTGCACCCCTATGGATCCATCATCCTCGTCTCCCACCGAGACCATCCTCATCTGTGGGGGTGATGGTGTGACCAAGAAGGCTCGGCCTCAGCCCCACACCACCACTGCTCTCTTGCTACCAGGTGAACTCATATGTAAGGACGTTCACAGATACATAGCCTGCTAAAGCGCTGTTGAGGAAAACATTGATCGTGTCTTCTGACCTCATTAGACTGAAGAACGAATTGAGAAGAGAGGCTTTAAGTAACCAGCAGTGTAATAATTTACCAGGCAAATTGTAAGGTTATAGTTCAGAATTTACACCTGCAATGTTTAACCTCACACAGGCATCACATCACAAAACAAGGGTCATTTTAATGGTTGACTTAATAACATCAGATAGAAATATATGCACAAACGATACAACTCATCTTATTAGGTCCCTGTTCACAAAGCTGTGAGTTTAAAAATCAACTCTGAGTCTTCAGTTCCAGAAAAACTTAATTTACTTACTAAACAGCTTCAGATGATTACTTTCAGTAATTCAGGTCAGGCTTTTCTATGACAAATCTGCATCTGTGAATAAAAAAAAGAAAAAAAAATCAAATGAAAATTAAATTGTTAATTAAAAACTCATTGAACAGATCGTCCGCTTTAAATCTCAGTCTAATAAAATCACTAGTTGGATACATTTCAATGAAAATGTTAAAATGTACCTCTTTTACTTTAGGAGAGCAGATTCACCACGGCAACAGGTAAACAAGGAGCAGAGTCTCCTTTTAGCCCGTTTAGAAGTGGGGAAAAGAGTCACCATCATGCACAATATTCAATTCAAGATTCTTTATTTGTCACATGCATAGTTATACAAGTACAACATGCAGTGAAATGTGATCAATATAAACATTGGATATGAAATATCTAACATTTCTGTACTGATTGCGGTGATTATTTAGCCAACTTTTCATTAGATGAAGCTGGATTTCTGATTTTGAACTCTCTGATTCAGCTGTAACCTGACAGGGACAAAATCTAGGAGATGTCAGGGAAAATAACAATGTGGAGAAACAGACGAGCCACATTTTACTGATGGACCTGTGAGATTAGTAACCCAGACAGCAACAGACAGTCTGCCCTCAAGTCAGTTTTTGTTAAGTAAAAAAAAAACTGTTATTGAAGCAGTTTATAACCATTTAATTTTTTCCCCCCAATAATTATTCAGTGAAAATTTAATGTACTGATGGGCTGTAGGAATTTCATTTTTCACAGAGGACTTCATTATGTCTGCCATTACTGGATAAAAGTTTTTAATTAGATTTAGAGGAAAAACTGTGCTTTAATGTTCCCCAGTGTAAGCGTTCGTAATTTTATGTAATATTAGCCTTCAGTGATAGATGATGGCTCTCTTACGGCAACAGCAGACATGTTTTACTCAGTTACTGGTAGCCTGATGGTAAGACTTTGCATGTTAGCATAGACAAACGTGTTTTTAGAAATGTCTCATCTTTTATAGAGCTGTCAGATAGATTTGAGATATTTCAGTGTAATTCTGGGAGGATGAGCCACTTTAAATAATGAACGCAGATCGTGGTGGGACAAATAAAGCCACTATGAACGGATCCGGAGGAGATGAGCTAGATCCAGACCTGATCCAGTCTGAATCCATGATGCTTATCCAAGCACATCCTTAAAAGTCACTGTAAAAAAACCCATTGAACTCAGTTTTAGTCAATTCAGCCTCATTATCAATCAAATATTCTCAACATCCCCAAGACCCAGCGGTGACAGTCATTTTTCCATCAGTGCGACTGATTACAGCACAACACATGATTGATAACTTAAACAGTGATTGCTGCAGTAAATGTTTAAAGTGTGGGCAAACTGAGTGACAGTGTGACAGCTGCATTACTGTCCACAGACATTCAGCTTTAGAAAGACCAAGTCTATAGATTTAAATCTGAACTGACAATAAATCTAAGACGTAATCGCTGTCTCCATCTTCACATTGGTTACATTGGTTAAAAGTGGGCGTGTTACGTACAGAAAACAGTGAACTAACGTAAAAATGTAAACTTCAGTGAATGCGTTTGCCCCGCTGTGCACTTTGACAGCGACTTTTTGAACGAGCAATGAAGCTGCGCGTCAGGTCAGGCGTATCGAGAGGGGAGGAGTCAGAGAGAGAAACTTGGTAACCATGGTAACTAACTCAGAGTTGAAGCCTGCTCTTTTTCAGGAGAAGAAAACCAGTTTCTTGCTGTTCAGGGTCAACAAACTCAGAGTTGTTAACTAAGCCTGCTTTCTGGAATCAGGCCAAGCTGATGTTTTGAGGACCGTTAAAGATACTACATACACTACCAGTCAAAAGTTTGGACACACCTTCTTATTTAATGGGTTTTCTTTATTTTTTACTACTTTCTACATTGTAGATACAAACTGAAGACATCAAATATATGAAGCAAGATATGTGTAATTATGTAGCAAAGGAAAAAAAAGATAAATAACTCTAAACGTCTTATATTTTCGATTCCTGAAAGTAGCCACCCTTTGCTTTGTTGACTGCAAACCTTTGGCCTTCTCAGCTGTGGCACACAGCTCACAACCCTATTTGAAAACTGTTGGAATTCCTTTTATGCCAAGAACCAATCAGCTAAGTAAAGAAAAACAACAGTCCATCATTACTTAAACAACCGAAGGTCAGTCAGTCTGGAAAATAGCTAAATTTTGAATGTGTCCCCGAGTGCAGGCCTAAAAACTATCAAGCGCCACGACGAAACTACCTCACATGAGGTCCGGCCCAGGAAAGGAAGACCGAGAGTCACCTCAGCTGCTGCCATAAATTCATCCAAGTCACCAGCCTCAGAAATCGCAAGTTATCAGCACATTAGAGCCCAGATAAATGCCACACAGCGTTCCAGTAGCAGACACAGCTCTACATCAACTGTTCAGAGGAGACTGCGTGAATCAGGCCTTTGTGGTCAAATAGCTGCTAAGCTATTTATATATTAGACCTGTGGAAATCTGTGCTTTGGTCTAATGAGTCCAAATGATCTTTGGTTCCACTCGCCGTGTCTTTGTGCGACACAGAAAAGGTGAAGGGATGGTCTCTACACGCATGGTTCCCACCGTGAAGCATGGAGGAGGAGGTGTGATGGTGTCGGGCTGCTTTGCTGGTGACACTGTTGGGAATTTATTCAAAATTGAAGGCAAACCAAACCAGCATGGTTACCACAGCATCCTGCAGCGATGTCCCGTCATTTATTTTTAACAGGACAATGACCCCAAACACACCTCGAGCCTGTGTAAGGGCTATTTGACCAAGAAGGAGAGTGATGGAGTGCCTGAGGGCCTGGCCTCCACAGTCACCTGACCTGAACACAATCGAGATGGTTTGGGATGAGATGGACCGCAGAGTGAAGGCAAAAGAGCCAACAAGTGCTCAGCATCTCTGGGAACTCCTTCAAGACTGTTGGAAAACCATTTCAAGGTGACGACCTCATGAAGCTCATCGAGAGAATGCCAAGAGTGTTCAAAGCAGTAATCAAAGCAAAGGGTGGCTATTGTGAAGAATATAAAACATGTTTTGAGTTATTTCACATGTTTTTGTTTACTACAAAATTACATATGTGTTCATTCTTCTTTCAGTGAGAATCTACAATGTAAATGAAAATAAAGAAAAACCATTTAATGAGAAGGTGCGTCCAAACTTTTGACTGGTAGTGCATAAGAGTTCACTCAGTCACTCCTCACTGCATGTGCAAATCCTGACAAATCTGCCAATGCCTGTTCATGATTAATCAATCATTTTTAATGCATAATTTTTTATTCAGAGTTTCCGGTGTTTAATATCATCACGCTCGTTAGTGAAAACCTCTAAATTTGGATGTGTTGGCCGGACAAAGCAACACTTTCTGAGACTTTTTATTAACAGAAGAATTCATCAGTTGATTAAAACTGTATTTGTCCAAAATAACAACAACGTTAAAAAAACAGTTTGATTGCTTCCAAAATCGCTGCTCGGTATTAGAGAAACCAAGACTGCTGTTGTCACTTGAAACTGAAATAAAAAGTAAAACAAAGTTTGGGGGGAATAAAACCCACTCTTTAAAAAAAGATCATTAACTGAGACTTTATGACATGCCTACAAAACTAACTAAAATAAAATGAAAATGAACAGGCAATGTCTTTAGTGAGCACGGTTACACGTGTGAACCCATAAAGCAATAGGAGATTTTGATGCATAGGCTATGTTGTGTTTGTCCAATAATAACTAGTCTGGTGACAAACATTGTTAAAAAGTAGAAACTAAACCGAGAAAACAGAAACCCACGCCGGAAACAAACTGGAACTAAACTGAATTGAAAATAAAAATCCTAAAAAGGTGTTTTTGACTTCCTCTTTGTTTCCCGATGGACGTACGGCTCTTCATATTTGATTTGGGACAGATTATTTATTTATTTCCCGACATAACCCTCCCATTTATCCAAGCTTGGGACTTGGCACTGGAAGCATGTTAGCGATTGACATTTGTGACCCTCCCTGAGGCCGGGTCTGTGCCCCCGGGATCTTTTACAAACGTTTTCATCACTAATAACAATAATATAACACTAATAACCAGCAGACACTGATTTCTATTGCAGTTTCTCGTGTCGGAGGAATGTGCAGTAAAACTGAGTGTGAAAACTGAGTGATGATATTAGCAGCTGTTTAACAGTTTTGTGAAGCGTGCTGATAACCAAGCCTGTCTGCAAATCTACAGAAACAAACAATTACTATTTGCCTGGTTGTCATGGCAGCAGAGCGCTGTTTTTCCTTTACCATTTACAGTGAGTAAAGCAGAGGAGAATGCCCTGTATCACTTTGTGCTTACACTTTATTAATGCGAGTGCATCTCTTTCCTCAGCTCCTGCCCATCAGAAGGTGGAGGTGACTCCGGCTGTTGCAGTGGGTAACCCAGGTAAAGGAAGCAGAGCCAATGAGATGGCCACGCCTGCACTGACAGCACAGGTGGGCGGAGCTTGTAGCATTGTCCATGTCCTAGAGTTGAAGGAGGGAATGGCCATCCTGCCCAGTAGCAACCTCAAGGTAAAGCGATATTAGGCTTCACTGTGCTTTAAAAATACTTGTTGAAAGTTGTTTTTATTTCTTTTTCGACCGGCAACTATATAACGAAGTCCTGAATAACTTGTCACATATATAAAAAAATCAGCTTAGAATCATTTAGATTTTACATATTTTCATTCAAGCCTTTTTTCCACATCAGCAGCGAGCAAACTGAGCGCCTGACTGCCGATGTGAACAAAGTCATAATTTAACAGTCTGGGTCAGAAAGAGCTGGTTTCGAGTAGTTTAAGGAGACCACAGCGACAAAACTGAACCACCTAAAGAAAACATGATGCTCGTTATTGCAGATTTAAAAAAGAAAAATGCATTTGCTAAACAAAATAAGAATGTTAATCTTTGAAATCATCACATTTAGTTTTCTTAACTCTTTAACGACTGTGAGACAGAACAGGCAAGAAAGCAGCAACAATAATATATATATATTTTTTAAAGCAGCATACAGTTTGTATAGACATGGACACATTTTGACAGATGGTGCACTGATGCGTGTGCGTGCGTGTATTTGTCTTGCAGTTCTGTGTGAGTGACTTAGGAGCTCTGAGCACGCTGATCACCCCGGGCACCGCCAGCAGCACCTCTGAACCTGCAGCAGGGACTTCTGGGAGATCCACTGACGCAGAAAGAGTTCCAGACAAGCCAGGTAGACTCATGGTTACGTAAGGTCATAGTAATATCAGGCACAGACACACGAATACTGCAGTCTGGTGAATCATTTACATTTTGCACACACAGAGCAGAAAACAGTTTGGAACCGGTCACTTCCAGGAAAACAGATTTTTGCACTACTTAGCCACATGTGTTTATTATATTTTAACACATATTTGATGACCGAAGCAGCTTTTATACTGTGTGTGATATTTCAAATCTAACAGTGTGGAAAACTAGTTTTTGTGTTACACGTGTCATGCTGGTTACAACAGCCTGCACTTTTATTTGAAGTACTAAACAGCATGGGCTTTTCAGTCATCAGTGTGTGTGTGTGTGTGTGTTAAGCATAAATGAGTGGTAATTACATCAGCTGTAGCAGAGCTTCTCTTTACAAGTGAAGAGGTTGCAGCTGCAGATTTCTTTGTAAACATTTAAAATCCAGCTGAGAAACTTTGAAAAGTCAAAGAACATTCAATAAAGATGCCGACGGGCGTGTTTTCACCTGCAGCCCTGTCTGTGTCAGATGTGTCGGCTCATGCCAGCTCTGGGAGGGGTGTGGCCATGGAGCCAGAGAGGCTGGTGCCGGTCAGAGCTGAAGTCCAGGTTGATCCAGGACAACAGAACCATAATCCCAGAGCTCAGAGGACCTACACAGAGGAGCTCCGCAGAGACCCCATCACTGACAAGTATGTGCGCCGCCGCTCGGTCTTTATGTTTACGCGCGTGCATAAGCTCATCTTTCGTTCCCCGCGCCTCAGGAGGAGCATTGGCGTGGAGAAGGTGCCGGCAGGCGGGAGAGTCTCCCTCAACCCCGATCACCTGAAGCCCATGAGGAAGAGGAAAAGGAAGGAGTACCTGAGTCCATCCGAGGAAGACTCGGACATCGAGGGCACGGTGGAACCGCGTTGCTATTTCACTTTTAACGTCGCTTTTATGCATGATTACCATCTCACCGTTACCTGTTGTGTGCTCTCTCGTGTTTTCTTTTGAAGGATGATAAAATGGATGACTCTAAAGCAGAGGGCCGACACATCAGAGGAGGTTGGAGTATTTATGTCTTGCATCAGTGGTTTTGTTGGACTCATATCATCTGCCACCGCATACTATTTATTGTCAAGCTGCAGCACTACATCACATAAAATCACATCATCTGGTTACTTCGTCCAGCAGCTGTATGTCCTTCTCTGTCCTTTCGTTCCAGACCCTTTCGTTTAG
>VOQK01013171.1:4188-16439 GCA_015052645.1 Benitochromis conjunctus
TGTAAACATGCTGGATAAGCAAAAAGTGAAACTGGACACTTTCAAAAGCAAATGACAGTATTACATAGAGTCCTGTGAGACTCTATGTAACAGGACTCTATGCAGTCCTCTGCAAACTAATTACACCCTTACTGCTTCCATATGAATTCAGACCTTAATTAGCAGCCAGATGCTGCTAATTAAATGAATTTGATTAATTGATTATCCAGCAACTGTGATCACTGCTATAAATATTGATCTAATAATCTATAAATCACGTGTTTTGGTAGTTTGACAGTCTGAAGCATTCAGGTATTTTAACACAAAGCCAAAGTGTTCCCAGGGGTGGACCTCACAGCAAATTTACCCCAAGGTTAGAGCACACAATACTCAGAAAAAGTGCAAAAAACAAGGGCTACATCTCAGATTCTACAGGCCTCATTTATCATGTTAAATGTTAAAATTCAAGACAGTAGAATTAGGGAAAAAAAACTGAACAAGTATGGTGTCTCCGAAACAGTTACCAGGAGAAAGCCTTTTCTCTCTAAAAAAAAACAAAACAAAACATGGCAGCACAGCTTAAGTTTGCAAAGTCAGATCTGAACAAACAATAAAGCTTCTGGAACAAAGTCTTTCAGGTAGATCATACAAAAATAGGAGATGTATGCTATAATGCACAGCACCATGTTTGGAGCAAACCAAACACAGTGTATCAGGCACAAACACTTTGTAACAACCATCAAGCATGGTGGTGGAGGGATCATGATTTGGTTTGTTTTGCAGCCAAAACCACCAACAACCATGAGCTCCTCTATATGCCAAAGTATTCTAGAGCCAAATGTGAGGCCATCTATTTAACAGCTACAGCTTGCACAAACTTCTTTCATGCAACAGGACGACATTCCCAAACATACAAACGAATCTGCAAAAGAATGACTGAAAAGGTTAAAAAAAAAAGGATCAAGGTGTTGCAATGGCCCAGTCAAAGAGATTTGCCGACCAGTGTGATAAGACCTCAAGAGATTTGAATAAGGTCTCGCCAAGAAATGAATGTCCACAAACTTCAATGATTTTGAAGCAACTTTGTAAAGAAGAGCAGGCCTCCACAACAATGTGAGAGACTGATATACAGAAAACAATTACTTCAATTCAATGACTTAAGTTGTTGCAGCTAAAATGGCTTTGCAAGCTATTAAATTATGGGGTGTACTTAGGTTTCCATTTCTTTTTTCACATGAATGTACAAATAATCCCCTGATAACATCAAGTTAGTGCTGCTAAAGGTTGTTCTGCAGGCTACTGAATCGTGGGATGTGAAAGCTTTCTTTTTTAAATGAGTGTATATAAATCCTGTGAGATATAAAACATACACATTTACAACATGTGTCGTTCTATTTCTTTTTCTTATGTGAATGAGGGAAGCAAGACAAGCTGAACAACCCAATCCAAGCTGATTCTCTCTTACTGTAATCTTGACTCTTTACTGTGTGCTGATGTTTCTATATAGTATAATTACGTTTATTTAGTTACCTATCTGACCAGTGACACAACATTTCCTGCCCAGAAATAATGAGGGCTACAACTCAGGAAAGCAGTGAGTTTTGAATTGCCCGCAGGTCTAAAATTAGCTCCAACCAGTGACCCAACTCTAGCTTCACGCCTTCCTCAACATATGAGGAGGAACAAGTGTGGGAGCTGTCAGCCCACAGGGTACTGAAATACATCAACAGTTGAATGGTAAGCATAACTTCCTCAGAAATAATTTAAAAGCATTTACGCTACCTTGTCAAATGTTAAAATAAAGCCACCACCTTGGAAAGGAAATTAAATGAATACATTAACTGCAATCTTCAAGCTTTATCAACATAAAATGGGACAGGGTGAAAAAACATGGACAGCGTGGGCAGTGCTCAGTCCAGAATTGCACAAAGCTCTGAATGAAAAGTGATTTACAAACAATGCCAGAACAAGGGAAGAAAGCCTTTGCCTTAATAGAATCATTTGCTTACTATGCAAAGCATTTTGGACAGAGCACAGGGGACAAAAAACATCAGCATACGCCTTTAGTTTGTAAAAATGTGAACCTCTCTTCAATGCTACTAGCAAATAATTTTGTGGAATGGTTGAAGTAAGGTTAAATTGCTCACACGAAACCTTTACTCAAATGAAATACAGTGTATTACTACAGAAAAGCCATTAAGTACAGCTCACAAGATGTATGAAAATAAGAGATTTAACATATCATATTTATATGTATGTCAAAAGCCTTATGTCTGGCATATGGCCTACAGGCAGGATGCCGTTCAGAATATGTTAAGCTTGTTATTAACATGTAATCCATCTGCGCGGATGGGAATGGTCACATCCAGGGTGCCCTGTCGGCATGTGGTCTGCAAGTGGCACGCTCGAAGGCAAAAAGCACAGAATCAATCCAGTCGTCAAGCTCCATATTCATCATATTCATCACCTAAGCTTCCCATTGCTCACCTGTATGTTACCGCAAATAAATTAGGGGTTCTTGCAAAGCTGGTCTGAGCTAAAACGCTGTGCTGCACAAGAGTAAAAGGGGGAATCTATGCATGTCACAGCAAAGTAGTCAATATGGTATCTTCCAGATCAGTGGTGGGATTATAGGCCAACCCCCCTTTTTTAATATATCTTCCTTGTATTTAAAGATTAGCACCAAATAGGATTACTTAAAATCTCACGTGTAATATATCGGATTTTCAAGAAAACTGCTTGTGCTCGCAAATGAAATGTCACATAGTCTGAGCAGGTGTTTTCCTGCCATGAATGAGTTGCTAGCGAGCAGTCGCTAACGCTAGGCTGCTATTGCATAGGTCAGGTGGAAGAATCAAAGCACAAGGAAACAATCTGGCAGTGTGACCATCCAGTTAACTTTCAGCGTCACTGCAACGTTTACAGTGTAGTCGAATGAGAGCATTTTTATTCAATTTTGTAACATAAAAATAAATAATATATTCCCTAATGACACAATTACACAAAGAAAACATAATGACCCAGAGGCTACTCTACAGCTAGCTTAGCTGCACTGCCTAGCAAAGAATGCACAGGCGAAGGCAAAGTAGCCCCTCAACGTTACCTTATAAACGTTGAATAAATCCGAGCGCTGGCAGTGTAGCTTCTGCTGCACTCATCCGGACGACACAGCCACCGTTTGGAGAAGTCTTTGCAGAAGCCCTCCAATCACTGGACTGTTTACAAGACTATAACAGTGCCTGCTGCGTGTTACGGCCATTAAACAAACAACAGACGTTGGCTGACAGACAACAAAAATCTGTATATTGTAGCCCTCTTGTATGCTAGGAGTGCTGGAGCGAGTCCATGGGCAAAACCATTCGTTGTGTAAGAGAGGGGGAGGAAGCCTGAAGGAAGTGCTGAAGTTTGCATTCGCAATCTGGCAGCTACGTGACATTTAGCACCCTGAGCGGCTTATATGTTAAGTCAGCACATATTATATTTATCTACTATGTAGCTGTGAAGGAAAGGAAAAGTGATACCACTAATGCGAGTGAGATTTCGCACATCTTCAGGTCGTTGTTTAGTGTGGGTACAGCTCTTCCTCCTCAACTCGCTGATACACACAGGGCAGCTACCTAGCAACTGTGTCGCTGACCATGGTGCTAAAAACAACCCTGCAGTTAATGGGCGCGTCCTGCTCCGAGTTCATTAAACGTGTCCAAAACTACAGCCAAATGTGCCACATTTTATGACTTGTGGGGAAAAACCTGTATTTTCTGAATACTAGTTTATGATAAAGTTTTATGACAGATGTGAACTAAAATTGGGGGTTTAAAAAAAGCTTAAAGTGTTTTTTTTCTTCATTCTATAATAAAAGTGTGGTTTCTCCTTTGTCAAAAGGGATCGCCACGGCAGGTAGCTCAGCATGTCTGATTTCATTCACCTGACAACCCTTGCATGCCGAGCAAATTTCCAAACTACTGGTTATAATTTATTATTACCCATTTTTATATTCTTATAACCTACGGTGTCTCTCGCCCTATGATAGCTGGAATGGACATTTGTATTTTGCAAGCAGCTGTATTTTTACGATATCAGCTTAGATTTATATGTGTGTGTTTATCCTTTAATACATGTTTTACGCTGTAATTAATTTATCAGTAGACTGACAAGCTTTTGTTAAATGCCAAAAAACACAGTGACCATCAGGTCAAAGGCCATATTAAATCTTTGTATGAAAACAAACATTAACTTGAAATACGTTTTTATTAAAGAGGTGAAACGCGAAAAAGAAAATATACCAATAAAAACAAAAGCCACACAGAGCAACACATTATGTTACAGCAGTTTTACATAATCAGTACAATGTAGATATAAGTCCACTATTTCTGACTGGTACCTGAAGGCAACATTGCACCGAGCAAGCCTTGCCGGGGTATTCCCATATGACATGAACGCAGCACCAAACGACAGCAGTCAGAGGTGAAAAGTCTGGATCATGTTGTCATTCCAGCGGAGGCATACTTGAATGATAAAAGGACCTTGATCAACAAGGCGGTTAGCAGAGCACATCGAAGTTCTGTCCACAAAGGGAAGACATTGATGTCGTTTTCAACCAGCCAGCTAGCAAAAGCTGAAATTTGTTAGCTAGCTAACGGAGTACCCCCGTTAGCTAACAGCCACCATCATCGCTCCTAGCCAGCTGTGGATCGCCCTGTCTTCCTACCATGGGAAACGCAGCAACTGCCAAGAAAGGCAATGAACAAGAAAGCGGTGAGCACCTGGAAAGCATCCAGCTGGCCTCGCAGCCATTTAACATTAGTTATTGTTCAGTGTGAGCTTGCTTATAAAAGTCAGTGGAGAGCAGCCTTTAGCAGTTGTCCAGTGTTAGCGGGATACTACAGTAATATGGTTTGCGGAGAAGAACCATCTTTGGTAGAGCTGTTTATAAGGTGTGTTTGCTGTCTCGTAATGATTCGTGTTTGCTTACCTCAGCGGAAAACGGTGCTACAGTTTTTACAGTCAGCTAATTATTGAGAAGGATAAACAAGGATGTGGTAAGTGTGATCCTCAGCATCATATCTTTTGGTTATCCAAATCAGTCTGTGTTAAAGACAGCATCTCAGACTAAACTATATTAAGGCTATACACCATAACACTATAACGGTTAAATGACAAAGCATCGTTTGTCGTTTCCAAAGGGCTAATATCGCGTGTGTAGAGCCAGATAACATCAGCAAACATTTGTTTCCTCTGAAGCTGCAGAACAAGGCCCGGGCAGTGCTAACAACAGGTATATGTTAACCACTAACTCACAAGCTGACCAGAATGCTGCTTGATGTGATTAAACCAGATTAATGGTTGTGTAGTAAAACAAGTAGTTGCGTTATTATCCACACAGTGGCTGCATAAAAAGAAATGACACTTTCTTTCCCACCTGGTTAACATTGATGTGTCAAGTCAGCTGTCAACAAGTCTGCTATAAATTAAAGTGTTAATGCCTCTGATCACTGCTTTCCTATAGTGATATAAAAGTGCTGTCCTGATACTGCAAAATCCGAAAGCATAGCAAAGTCTTAGTCAAACTGCGACTACTGGAGGGAAAATTTGCAACCTAAAGTGCTCTATTAATCACTTGAAAGACGTAGCCAGAGGGCACTCTGTTGTGTTTGTGAGTAGTGACCAGCCTAATCCATTAAACTGTGCCATACCAAGTGGTCTGTCTGGAGAGCACTGTTCTTGACCTGCTTTCTGTTTGGCACTAGTTCACCCAGTCTTAGCGACTCATGAGACCTGTAGTTTCTGCTGGGAGGGGCTTAGGGTTGAGTACAATAACACTGTGATGAAAAAAGAAACTTAACACACTGTTATTCTGTGTTATCTAGATTTCTGTTCAAATTTGACACATTAAATTAAACTTGTCAACACTGGATTTTTAGGTACAGAAAAAAACGTTTTGCTATCAGCATGTTGGTCAGTATGGTTCCCACATATACATATACAGATGTGGTCAGGTGTCTACATCCACTCATCTAGGAAGTGAATATCATGGCAGTTTTGGGCTTGTGATGATTTCTTTGAACTGTTTTTCCAAGGTGGAATGATTGTATGGCATACATCTTTAATGACTTTAAAAACAAGAATTGGATCCAAAAGTTTGAATGATATTTTCTTTAATCCACACAGGGCAAAAGTATAGATACCAAATATATATATATATATGCACTGAATTTTAAAAAGTGTAAATGGTAACTGGTTTTTATATAGCGCTTTTCTACTCTATCTGAGCACTCTTTGTGCAACTTACCTTATTCACCCATTCACACAAGCGCTTTTTGCCATGCTTTTTCTATATAAGTGCTTTCTGTCTAACATTCACACTCCGATGGATGCATTGGAGAGCAACTCGGGGTTACTATTTTGCCCAAGGATATTTGGCATGCAGTCTGTAGCAGCCAGGGATCAGACCAACAACCTTTCAATTAGCAGATTACTACCTCTCTTTGCCAGCATTTAAAATAATTTGTTTGTCAGTACTTATTGGGATTGACCAATACTCAGAGCAACGGGAAAGTCCAAGGGACTCAGTGCAAATCTAACATTGAAAGTTGTAGATGTACAAAAGCTGAGAAGGTATCTAAACCACATACAGATTTTAAGATAATCAGTTCAAACAACTGTATGAAATTACAAGTTAATTGGATGTGTCACCACTCTTCCAAAGTCAGAAGGAATACCCAAATTCTCACCTGTCTGCAATGAAGCAAGTCCTATTGTGCATTGGACGGAGGCTGAACTGCTACTAGTGGTACTCGTACATTTCACAAAGAAGGACTACCTCCAGATTTGTCAACGTCACCTCAAACTGTTAGATGTTTGAAACCTGGACACAGTTGGATGTTCCAACAGGACAATGATCCAGAACACATCAGAACTGGTTTTGGAATGGATAAAGAGGGCTAAGATTTAACTTCTGGAATAGCCTTTACAAAAGACCTGAAATCGACCCTACTGAAAATTTGTGGACTGTGCTTAAAAGCCGGGTCACATAGCACTTGATTGCACACTAACATCTGCTCTGCTGTGATAATACTCTGCTGCATGTGCTGCAGATAGTGCTGAAAGTATTGTAAACAATGGAGTCAGAGCTGTTCTGCAGGACAAGCTACGTGATCACACCATTTCAAAATTACTCCAAGCATATTTTTCTACATTGTTTTCTTAAGTTCCCTATTACCAAATATCAAACAACACGATTTTTCCCAGATTAAGAATGGAGTTTTGGTCGGCAACTGTGCCAACAGTGGTGGCCTTCACACATATGCTAACACCAGTATATATGTGAAAGGCCATTTTGTTTATCTGCTTAAATGGCAGGATTCTACTTTTATTGCTGTTATCCTGAGTGACCCAAATTGATGTTAACCCCACAGAAAAACCACCTTTCTTCTACCTCAGTATTTGAAGTAGTGTGCTTTAAAGGGTCAGTTCAAAAGAGTGACTTGGAGCAAATAGGAAAGCTCTTTGAAAAACTGCATTGTAAAGCATAACCACCAGAGAGCACAATAAGCCAGAGATAAGTTCTCTTTCATGTATTTAGTGGCTTACAGAAGTCTTATCAGTAGTCTAAATTAACCCGCTGCACTGTGGTTTTGACAGGACTTTGCAACCCTTGTGCATGCTATTTTAATTTTGTATATCTTATCAAACCAATGTTATTTCTTGTAAGGGAGATAAAAGAAAATGCTTTTAAGTGATTCAGCACAGAATTACTGGACACGCAGTTGGCCATTGAAACTGAAGCAGAGTACTTGAACAGGAAGCTTAACTTTATGTGGTTAGCCAAGCATTGCAGAGCATTTGAGGCACATACAGGAAGTACCATCGATGCTCTGTCTGAAAACGTACTCACTTTGCCTGTGAGCCATCTTACTCACACACCAAAATATTTGCCTCAAAATGGCCCAGGGAAAGGATCAATCCTTGGCCAGCCGTTTGTTTCACAAATGCAAAAGTAAGGGTAGCCAGGAGAACAGAGTACAGGAGAGCGACGTGCCTCATACCTCTGGGTTCACCATCATGTGGGATAAGTGCAGTAAGTGTGCAGTTCATTGCTTTTACTCTTAAATTTGCCCGCCACTTCTTGGGTTTCAAGTTTGCGTTTTCTACCTTTTATATTTACGTTCCACTTATTAAATCAACCGAATTCTGTATTAATCGCATTGTTTCAAATTGTTTTTTGGCACGCCTCTAATTTTGTCATTTGCAAGAAGCTGCTTAGTTTCATTACTGCTTTTAACTATTTAGAGTTACCTTAACCATCAGTTTAACAATCTGTATCTGTCCATTTTTTTGTTCTGCCAGAGAAGGCATAACGCTTTGTAGTCCAGTCCATTTGTGGTGCTTCAGCTGCTTACATTGTCTTAATATCTGTGTCTTGCCATTGTGTACCGTTTTGCAAGAAAGAAATGCATTTTGTGTAAACTTCTACAATGTCTCTTCAATCAGTGTTGCCTTTTGTTCTTCATAGACTTCACAGAAAGCTTCTAAAAGTGAAAGAGTTAGATTTAATTACTGAATACAGTCTACTGTTTTTTTTAAAAAAAGAGACTGTGGTCTAAAATAACTACTTGTTGCTCAGTTGTTAAAAGTTGAAACTATTTACTTGATGTTGCACAATAAGACGTAAACGTCCTTAAATATTTTAGCAGAAGTTTTCAGAGATGATAAAGGAAGTCACCAAACCAAAATAATCACATTACTTCAATGTTGAACAATTTTATTAGTTTATAAATTTAGTCTAGTGGCAGGGCTTGCCTTACGTTGTCTTGTCCGTTATCATTTTGTTGTGTGAATCTAAAATGTGTTTTACATGATTTTCTTTCAAGACTTCATAAAATGCTTCTTCCTCTCTTTCTCTTCTCCATCATTTCCATCCATGTGGATGAATGTTCCTGCAAACCCTTGGTGAACTGTAGAGACTTTTGGTATGCTCATTTTTCCATGAGGCGTCCTGAGTCAAAGAGTGAAACTTTGTTGTCTCACTTTTAGTCAAAAGCAGCCTTGACTGTATACATTTAAATTGGCAGCAACATACCAAAGTGTACCAGCAGTTATACTTTAGGCACCAACTAATGGCTCTTTGACTTTGGAAAGCTCATGTCTGCAGTGACTTTCACAATACGCTGTCTTTCTGTGGCTTGCTCTGTAGTCTCAGATCTGTTCTGCATTTTGTCTGCCTCACTACCTTTACCCCCACCTCCTTCTGAAAGAGATGCAGAATAGCTTGCCTTGAAATTGGCCAACTTGTAAAGTCCTCAGAGCTCTTTGCATCACTTTATGAATTAAAATGTCCTGCTAAGGTGTGTGGTTTGAGGGTTTTTGTTTGTTTTTTATTAAATAGAAATATCTTTTCCTCTTTTGTCAAGTGTGATATTTCCTCCCCGGTACTTGACATTTGCTTGACCTTGCCTTGATTGTGTGAACTGCCCTTGTTTGTTTTTCTTGAACATGTTAAACTATCCCAGTTTGTTTTCCTGAGCATGTGCACTGACCTTGTCCGGTTATCTAAATCCTAATTCTGATTATCAAATGTGATCTTTTCTTTTATAGTGAAAGAGTTCTTAGCTAAAGCCAAAGAAGACTTCTTAAGAAAATGGGAGTGTCCACCACAGGTAGGTTGTTTTTTAAGAGTACTGTATAAAATTCTTGTACTTTAATTTCTCTGATTAGTATACTTGGGTACACTTTTTTTTTTCTTTTGAGTAAAAATGAGACATTCGATAGTGCGTAATCATTTCCTTCTTGTTGACTTGAATGCTGGCTGATTGCGTAATTGTGTCAGAGGCATATGGTTCATAAACATTTCCATTAAACTTGTGTTTTTGAGCTACAGTGCATGAAGATAAACAGCTAGTGGCTTCCTTAAGTACACATAGCTTAACATTTGCTTCTGTTTGTTGTTTTCCTTCCGCTGATAATGTGTTTCCTTTAGTGCACAACAAGCCTGGATGACTTTGAAAGGTTCAAGACCCTGGGGACTGGATCATTTGGACGAGTAATGCTTGTGAAACATAAAGCAACGAACCAGTTCTATGCCATGAAGATCCTGGACAAGCAAAAGGTAAGCAAATGGCTTGAATTCACATCCATGAGAGCTGGTGTTGTAAACTGCAAGGATGTCCTACATGAGTGCAGATGTTGTGTTTCTCATAAAAGGAAATGGAACGTTTCCTCTCATGCACTAACATTATGTTTTTGAAAACCTCAAAGGCGCTTCACGCAGGAGTTTCGATCTTTAAATACTGATGTGAAAGTTTAGAGGCAGATTAGCTTGCCGGTAGTGCCTTTCTCACGTAGCAACCTCGTGTTCCCTTGAATTTAGCCATCAGCTCAAGAGGTGAACCTGGTTTCGCTCAACAGTTATAACCACAGCTTTCACACTTTTTTTTTGTTTGTTTTTTTTTTCCACTGTATGGATGTTATTGTTTGTTTCTGCAGCCATTACTTCCCACTAATAGACTCCAGTACAGCATGCAACTATGCCGTCAAAAACATAAACTGTAAGTCTCTCTAAATGTCATGGTGATCAATGTCTCACAGTTTGTTTGGGTGAGTATGCTTGATGAAGTTTGATGTCTCACACTTAAGAGTAAGCTTTTAACTAAGAGCATTTTCTACTTTCAACTTTTGGCTGCATAGCTTGTGGTGTGCACAGTGTCACTGGGCAGCGGTTTCTGCAAGGTTTTGTGCGTCAAAGCTCGTGTTAAATAGAATTTTTGTCTTTCGACTACGTGACCACGCAGCAATAACAGGACTATCTACCACAGGAAGTAGTAGTTAGTTAGTGATGGATTAACTATCTTGAATTGAATAGTTTTATTTTAATCCCTCACCAAAATTTACTCTAAATTGTGTGGAGAGTCGCAGAAACAAAGTTAAAAAACGTTAAAATGCAGTAGTTTTGAAACTGCGTAGTCATACCTGCGGTAAAACATGGAAAAATAGAAGAGGGCGCTTCAAAGAGCTATTAACATTGCCCGGAAAATCATCGGCCACCCCGTTCCCTCCCGGAAGGACCTCTACAGCACCCGCTGTCTCAAATGGGTACACAGCATGTTGCCGGTCTGCAGGACACCCAGGACACTGGGCGTTTTATCTGCTGCCCTCTGGTAGATTTGGGGCGTTGAGGTCACGGACAAATAAACTCAGGGACAGCTTTTACAACAAGGCGATAACTCTAATCATTGCTAATACCTGACGTGATCTGATTAGCTATTTTTTTTATGCTAGTAACACATTTCATTTGTACAGTTATTGTATATGTTTTATTCTGTTTGTATGTTATTTATTGTGATTACCGCTTGCCTTTATTTTAGCATGAGTGTGGGACAGCACTCCAGTTTCGTTGTCATGATTTTTTTTTTTGTTTATGTCGGTACCTTTTTTTTTCTTTTTTTTTTTTTCTTTAGGTGGTGAAATTGAAGCAGATAGAACACACACTAAATGAAAAAAAAATATTACAGGCCGTCTCCTTCCCCTTCCTCGTCAGACTGGTGTACGCTTTCAAGGTAAAGACAAAACATAGGTGTAAAGATGCTTGTGTTTGTTCCAGACTATTGGGTGTGCGATGTTCTACATGAAAGTTTTCTGGTTTGGTGCCTTGTAAGCCAAACAATTACTCCCTGGCAGTCTGGCACTTGATCTCCTGGAAAGTTTTAGCACCATGTCCATTAGATTTAACATGCTAGCTTGTTTGGATGGACCTGGTGGCCAATATTATTAACATGTATTAAAATTTTCAACTTTAAATTCTTCTTGTGTGGCCAGAATCTGCGACTTGTTTGTTCACATTGTAATTGTGCCAACACGTCGTCATCACATTTAGATTAAACACCAAGCCCCCTGGTTGCTTTTGTCCTACGACAAAGTTATTTCATGCAAGTTGACTGAGTCCCAAGAACGACAGCTTAACTTTAAACTGCACATATGGTTAGTCTCTTGTCCTTATTTTCTGATATTTAAGCATAACCGGGTCAGATTCTTTGTTTGACCGTACACAGGCACTGTGACGGGCACATTTGTCTACCACTTTACTCACAAGACTCAAGAAAGTAAAGTTTTAAAAAAGGCAATAGCTTAGTGTAGCCATATTTGTAATGATGTCCTTTTAATTAACAGGACAACTCAAACCTCTACATGGTAATGGAATATGTTCCTGGTGGAGAGATGTTCTCACACCTCAGACGCACTGGGAGGTTCAGGTATTATGCACATAATTATTGTTATTA
>VOQK01013173.1:1628-15996 GCA_015052645.1 Benitochromis conjunctus
CAAAAAAAATGTTGTTTTTGAGATTGTAAAGTCATAATTTGTATAAAAAAGCTCACAGTTTCTCAAAGATTAAACCTAAGATTGGAGGAAGGTTGCAATAAACTGACTCTATATTCAGACTCTTGATATGATATTCTTAATTAGTATTTTATTGGTAAGGTTCAAGTTGCAAGATATTAGTGGTTTATATCCAACGAGCTAACAGAAATATGTTGAAGGAAAGGGACACTCACCTCTCTTGACCTGCAGTGTCCCAAAGCTGCATGGCTACCTGCATATGCTCCAGTGTTAATGTCTTCACACTGTAGTCAATACCTGATTTTTTTAAAAAGATATAATAACATACAATACATAAAAGAGCATAATATAAGGATACACGCCTCACATTAGGCTTGATTTTACTTCTTATTTTCACGACAGAGGAGCAATGATATATAAGTGGCCAGTAGGGGGGATCAAAGTGCCTGTGCTTCATTCCAACAGAGAAAGGGGAGGGAAAGGTGGTGACAACAAGGAATAAAAGGAGGATTGGAAAAGATGAAAGCAAGGATATAAAAAAATAAAAATTCATCCAAAGTGACATAATCTGTAGTACAATGTGTGCCAGGGCTCTTAGACAGGCAGTGTGACTTCACAAGCCCTTTCATGTGACGCTAAATCGCCCCCCCCCAGTATTCAGGAAAGGCATCCACAGCCCCACTTGCACACATGCCCTTCAGATCTGTTAAAAACAGGCCCTGAAACATCAATAAAATATGACTGCCTTTCTTCTTACCCACAGTAGCAGTTGTGGAAGGGTGGAAACGACCCTCACAGAAGGAGCGCAGCAGGGATGTCTTCCCAACGCTGGAATTTCCAACCAGGACCACTTTAAACAGGCGGTCTGGGGCAAACAGTTCTTTCGCCTTCTGGAGGTGAGCAGTTAGAAAGACAATTTCATTTTATCTGGTTCACTACCTCTGCAGTAACTTATATAAAAGCATATATAAAAGTGGAGAGGTGTAAACACACCTGTGAGGTCTCCTTTCTCACAGGCTGTCCTCTTGGAGATACAGGCGGGGTCTTCTTCGATTGAGTAAAGTAGGATTTCCTCACCGGAGGAGCTCCTTTTGCCACTGAGATGTAACGTGGGAAAGCATTGAGGTCGCTCCGTCTGTCTTGTTCTTCCTCCTCATCCCTCTCGTCTTCCTCCTCACTGAGCTGGTGCAGTAAGAGCTGAGGTCCTCCTTGCAGCAGGTGAGGCAGGTGGTCCTCTTCTATGGAGATGACTCTGCGGAGGGGCCACCCGTCCGGCGGGGCATCTAACACCTCCTCTTCTTCTGCCACCTTCTTATCAATTCCAACTTTCTTTGATTTGTCTCTGCTTTTTCCCAACACTCTCTTGTTGGTGGCCATTTTGGTGGGCGGCCTTTTGGCCTTTGTTTTCCCGTCGTGCACTTTAGGCAGAGCGGGACTGATGTGACCGTTGGCTAAGCCAGAGTTCCTAATCGCTGAAGGCTGTTGTTGGCACACAGGGCTGCTAGCAGCTGTGGTGGAGGGAGCAGGGGTGGCAGCGGTCGTGTCATCTTCACTACATGAGGAGGAAGCAACAAATACGATTTGAAGGTGCTCTATAGGCAAGGCCTCCAGAGATAGGTAGGACCCATCCACCAACAGTGAGGCTCTTTGGGGACAGAGGAGAAACAGAGGATTTACTGGATCAATTCACTTGAGTTTTCCAAAATTTCTAATTGTTAATTTGGCTATTTTGAGTATAAGGAATCAGACATCCTCTGTTTTTCCTCCTTTGATGCATGATTTTCACATCACATTCTTCACTTGACTTGACTTGACTTGACTTCATTGTTGCATAGGAAACAATCTGACAGGGATGAATTGTGTAAAAATGGTACTTGAAAGATGAATGAATCACCTTTTTGCCGTCTGGCTGTTGTCATCAAATATATTGCCGAGGCCCGCTCTTTGCTTCTGCTTCTTTCTGAGTGAGGTTCGAGGCTTGTTTAAACAAAGAAGGTGCGTTACTCAGCTATTCTAGTGCTGTAATCGAGTTAATGCAGTTACATAAAATACTATTTACTTACTACACCACAGCATAAGTCTCGCTCATCCTTTAAATGCTTGTTCATCTCTCTGGAAAGTTAAAAAAAGGGATTTTAAAGAGTGCTTTGCAAATCCTTGAACCTTGGATTTTGATTTATGGGGTTTGGCCAGTTAGGACTGAACCAGAGGCCAAAAGGAGTAAAACTACAGTTGTGGTCAGAAATTTAGATCCACTCATCATTGGCATGAATGATTGTACAACTTTTGGATTGTCTCCAGTCCACACAGGCTCAAAAGTGTGCATATAGGCTAAAAAAAAAAACCCTCATGGACTTATGCAGTGGATGTAAACTTCTTCTTCTTGTAAACTGCAACTAGTACCCAAGTTTGAAAAGTGCTGGGTGTTCTCATTATACCTGAGGAGGTCAAGCTGCTTCATTAGACTTTGCTTCTCCCTCTGCAGTCCTTCAGTTACTCGGTACATTTCCCTGAAACAAGGCAGAGGAAAGTTGCTTTTAAATAGCTACTCTATGGCATCTGTTTGCATGCTGCGGGGAAACACAATTAAAGCAAACAATGCTTATACTTACATTTCTTTCTCCTGTTGTAGCCGGGCAGCCTGTTCCTGCAGCATAGCCAGCTGTTCCTGGGCCAGTGCCAGCTCCTGGCTGGTGCTCTCCAGCGCTCTGGACAACTCATCATTGGTCATTTTCAGCTTGACGTTCTCTACGCGGCTCTCCTGCTTCTCACTGCTCAGCTCAGAGCACTGGTGCTCTAACTAAAGAGGGAGATATTCACAGGAGTTATAATACACTAATGCTGGGCAAGTGTACTTAGGGGATATCTGCACAAGGAACAAAACAGTAAGGTTTGGTGTAAATCCTCTCTACACGACAGATGTAATGCCACAAGCCCACTATTCAATAGTTACACATGACAAATGTTTTTACAGAGGACTTACAGTTTTTTGTCATGCTGTTACAATGGTGGATACTCTCATTAAACATGACCAGTCTAAGTAATCAGATACAGGTCTGGCTGTTAGCACAGAAGCCCCACCCACATTTTACTTAAATATTCTGTTTGTCAGAGATTGCCAATCTAAAGAATGATCAGTGATGATTATTTTTACTGTGAGTCACGCAAAGCTACTCTAGTAATTCAAAAAAGACTATTCACTATTTTATCCAGTATTTACCTTAAATAGATCATACATAAACATGTGTATCAGACGCATGTAATCATGTTCCAGTGAAAATACAGCATCTACAACTCACAGGAATTAATTTCTTTGGGATGTGTTGTCCATATTAACTTACCCCTTTCTGCTTCTGGAAAAGCTGCTCCAACTCTCTCTCCTTCGTAAGAAGCTGGTGCTCCAGGTCGTGGCTGCGCAACTGAAGCCGCTCAGAGTCCTGCAGGGCCAGAAGAAGAAAAGGTTCAACTTGAGGTTAAACTAAAGAGCACAAAATTAGCTCTAAAGGTAAAAACGCTGCTTTTAATATGATATAATCACTTATATCATCACTACCGCTTCTTCTCCCTCTTTGAAAGATCCAGATTTTATGATAATGCAGAAACTGGTCTTCCACTTTACTGAAATAACTGTCTAGTGGTTGAGTGTGGAAGACTATCAGCTTCCATAAGGAACTGCTTTTTTTCCCTTTTTCCTTGTGTTGAATTCGGATTTAAAATGAGCACGCAGAAAGTTATTTAAATTTGAAGTTAGTCATCTTGTGTCAGACAATGCACTTCTGTACAGTGCAGTCAAGCGTACAGAACTGGACTTTAAACATCTCGCTTTGTATTTCTGAATCTTTTTTTACTTCTTCGGTTGCCAAGGAGATGCTCCTTTATCAGATTTTGTTCATGTTTGAGCTCTTGTACCTTTAGCAGCAGCCGTTCTTTCTCATTTTTGATCTGTGCCTCCATCTCTTCATATAAATACCGGATCTCGCTGTCATGTGTTGCCGCCTTCCTGAAATGACATGTTAAGGTAAACTATTTGTCGATGAGAGACACGAGGTGGTACATAATGTAATATCTAAAAACAGAACAACATTGCTGTCTACACTGTGAGCACTTGACATGCAAACACATTTTCAGACTGGTAATGACTGGTATTTACATTCCCCGTGATGATCGTTAAGACCTCAGCAGCTAATTAGTAAAGTTTAGAAGAATAACAAGCTGTAACATGGTGCCACGAAGTACCGTGAGTAAGCCTGCATCCCACTGATGCTCACGTTGTGTTTACAAAGACAACTGCAAATTTTAAATAATCTCTATAATCATCAAGTATGTCATTCTGCATATCAGGGGAGTAAGTACATTAATATACGGTTAAAAAAAAAAAAATCCCCCTTTGCTCTGTGTTCAGTCAATCATATCATTAATGTGTTTCCACACCAGTAGAAGGCAGTCAGAGTGTGGCTCTAGATTAGTGGTCATTTGACATGGATAAAGACGTTGTTCTATACAGAATTACAGGTAAATCCCATACAGCAGGCTCTGGCTTGAGTCCACAATGTAAACACAATCCCACCCTTATGCCACTGATTATTTAGGGGGCTAATGCAATAGAAGCATATTGGTTTTATGGCAGTTTTGAAGGACAAAAGAAGATGAACAGCATCTTAAGGTCATGTCCTTAAGACGCAGGGAAAAAAATTCAATAAAGACGTCAAACAAGCTCTGAGCGATGCATCTGGCCCTTCAGTTGATCCATGTACTCTTCACAGAAGCCTTGTCAGAAATGATCTCACTGGAAGGGTGGCTGTCAAGAAGACATTCTTAAGGAAGGGAAACAGGGAGGAAAGGCTGATTCATCTTATGAAGTGATGAATCCAAATGTGAAATTTCTGGTTCAAATCCTCTTCTGAGGAGGTCAGACGAGAGGTACACACAGAAGTGAGTCTGACTGAATTATGGATGCAGAAAAGTACTATCAGAATTTGATCATCATATGGAAAGCATCTGGTTGGCAACAGCTTAATTTCTCAATATGACAGTGATCCCAAACACACAGTAAACACACACACACACACACACCAGCTGAGAGCATGATTTCTTCCTTATTCCTTCCTTTCTTCCGTCAGTTTATGTATTTTATAATATATATGCTAAAAATGCATTTTACCATACCTCTCCTGTCTATATTAATTCATTGTCAACCATACTGAAATTGGGTCACACAGCCACCAAACACGTGGTCCTCTGATTACATCAAATAGAAAACAGACAACCAGGTCTTAGAAAGAAAATGTCAGAGCACACAAACCAGAGGGTGGTGCCCATCTCTGAAGGGAATGTGGCATTAATACCATATTTAAATTGGGTTGAAATTGTTTTGTAGCATGAAACATAAAAACAATACGACGCTGCCCACAACCATCAAATGAGAGATCCAAATTGAAAACAGGCAACCCGGTTTTAGAAAAAAGAAATAAAAAATCAGCACACAAACAAGAGGGAGATGGTTATTTGTGGAGGTAGTGTTAAAGCTGAATTTAGCAGTGACTCGTGAAATTCATGTCTGAATTCAACCAATTCGGCCAGTTCAAGAGGTTGAGACAGATTCTTCGAGATCAGGCAGTCCTGCTTTTAGTATGACTCCACTTCCACAGTTTCAAGTAAAATGTAAATATCTACCCCCCCAAAAAAACCTTTCTTCTAGGTCTCAGGAGGATAAACTGTATTTCTGTTCACGTTTGCACATTTCAATAAATTGCTGCACCAATTTCCCATTTCACCAGCAAAACACAAAGAAATTAGAGGTGGCTTGAGACTTTCGCACAGTATTTCCTTCTCGTGCTTCTGTAAATATGTCAGTGGTTTCCTTCCCTATATTGAACCTCATGTCCAGTATTTCTTCCACACTCATAGTTACTAAAAATCTTGTGAATGGTTAATGGTTACACCACAAAAAGCCCCTTTTCCCTTGTGTATGTGTTTTCTGCCCTGCTACCTCTGGAGGGCGCTCTCCATCTCCTTCTTTTCCTGATGAGCTTCCTTGATTTGATGGGTGACCCTGGCCAGAAATTCCTCAAAATTGGACAAAAGGTGCGGCTCATCACGTCTGAGCTGGATCCAAAGGCTGCGCACCTCTTCTGGACTGGAGAAAGACAGGAGGAAGAGGTACAGAGGGAGAGACAAAACTTAACTTAGCCCACAGGTGAGGCGTTCGTCAAGAATGGATCTGTGACAAAAAACAATAATACACATAAGGTTTTGTCGTGATTAAACTCACTCCTCAAATACATTACTGGCTCCCAGGCTTTCCAGCAGCATGCAGAAGTGCCTCTCCTCCTCATCCTCAACTCCTGACAGCTTGGCTTCCCACTGGCTCTGATAAAGGGCTTCTTTAGCCCTGAAGACTGGGCCAGGGGCCTGATTTTGGTCATCAGTCACAGAGATTCTTCGACCATGCAAGAACTGACCTGAAATACGCCCACAGCTTTTAAGCTTGAAAGAGAAATTCAAAAGCTTTTCATGACTTCACACATCTACTTTCAGCTGCTCCCATTATCTGCCTCCCATTAGGCAAATGATTGCTACAGTGGATCATCTGCCTCCACCACTAAATCCACAAATCTTCTCTGCGGTCTTCTACTTTTCATCCTGTCTGGCAGCTCTAGCTTCAACATCCTTTCTTCTCTAGTCTCATATCATCTTAGCCTTGCCTCTCCAAACTGCTCTACCTGAGCTGTCCCTCTGATGCACTAATTTCTAATCCCGCCCACATCTGGTCACTCCTGATGAACACCTTAACACTCCAGCTTTGCCTCCTGTCTTCGTTTTTGTATCACCATCTCCAAACCATATGTCATAGCAGGTCTCACTATCATCTTGTAAACTTCTCATTTTACTCATGTCACAAATCACCTCTGCCTGCATTTTTACAAACTATTCCTTATTATTGTATTTTGGACTTGAAGCCACTCTGTTTTTTGTGTTTGTAGAACTACAAGATAACTTTAAGTATTCAAAATCAACTTGAACTCAACTAGATGCTATAGTAATGTCTTATATTTCAGGTTTGACATAGAGAAAGCTATGTGGAGTAACAAGTGTGATACGTGTGATCCGAACTAAGAGCCCCTGACGGCAGGAAACCTACTGAATCCAGAGGTGAATGCCTCCAGTGTGAGGTAACCCGTGTGGTCTGTATCCAGAGAGTCAAACACGTCCTCCAGCTCCTCTGCGGACAGAGGCAGCTCTCTGTGGAGCCTCTGCCAGGAGAAACACATAAACAAAAAGGACTTGAAAATACCACTGTGGTGAACTGAACTGCACTTCATAATGAAACACACTCACTGTGAAATCACTGCAGGTTACTTTTAAGACGCAATAAATAAATGTCACATGAAAACTTCGCACCTTAAATCTGCTACAGTACATTTCTGTCTGCAGTGACACAGTTCAGACAAAGCTTACACTGAACTAACAGTTGCACTGAGTTTTTTTTTTATGTTAGAGTGTTTTATTAAAAAACCGCAACACAAGCCCACAAGAGCTGCCCTAATTAGCTGGGAACACGGCTCACTAATGGTCAGACCTTTAAAAAGAGGCTTGCATGCATTGTTCCTGCCTGTGCTCTTTACTGCAGCCTGCGCGCTGAGAGAGCTCAGTTATATTCATAAACATTGCCATCAGCCGTGCTGCTCCAACACTTCTCAGGCTGTTTGAGTGCTCTGAGTTCTTTAGCAATGGTAATATGAACTGAAAAAGTGACACTGAGTGTTCCCTGCTCGGTGCTCACTGTTATTAAAGCCCCGCAGGACACTAAATTGTGCCACAGGTAAAAGCGTGTCCTTTCGAACTGTTGTTCTTCTTAGCAGAGGCTTAATGCACTCACAGGTCCTCCACGGATTTAAAAAAAAAAAAATGCAGAAAGAGTAAGAGTGTCAAGGAAAATCTGACCCCTCCCTGTTTTTCAAAGGAAATAAATATTCATATTGAGCTGGCACAATTATTAAACTAACTGGTGGAAGATTTTTACAGTAATAATTTTAACGGATGGATTGGTTAAGCCATACTTTTTGACAGTATATAGACCGGATGATTAATCCTTGATTCATTAACTACCATTTAAAATGTCTTCAATATATCAGCCATAATAATGTGAAATTGTCAAATGCCTGCAGACTTTACAGATTGTAAAGTCCACACAAACACACACAGCCTCCATCTCTAACCCGCATATCAGTGCGAGTGATGAAGCCTTTTCCCTCCACATCGCAGGTCTGGAAGAACTCCTTGGTCTTGTCCAGCAGGGCAAAGCGACCCCAGTCAGAGCCCCTCCTCTCTGGGCTCAGTCCAAAGCCATTCACCCTGTCCTCCTCCTCCTCCTCCATGTTTCGCTGTGTCTCTCTTATTGTTGTATATTTATTTTTTTATGAACACTGTTGGGTGGTAGGTTGCATGTACTTTGAAGTCCTCTTTATTAGCCCTACATTCAGTCCTCTGGGCCTCCTAGAGTTACCATGACAACAGAGGCAGGAAGTAGCACCAGATGACGAGATCACTGACAACTTGGTGGCTTACAGACTTTAAACTGGTTGCAGGTTCCTGTAAGACAGACAAAAAACTGTACTCCATAAAAAATAACATGAAGACAATTTTAAGAAAACTAAGGTGGTGACACAAGTAGCAGAGCACTACAGCTAAACTGCACTTTTCTTTTCTAGTAAGCCGCTGACAAAGGTATGTAAATACACAGTAGAGGATTATCTTAATACTCCACCATACAGAACACATGACGGCATAATGTCTGCAAGACCGCTGCAAACAGCAGATGAATTAATGTGTCTGTCTATGTGTTTTCATCGCGCCTTTATTTTGAAGTGCTGTCATGTTTGCACTGTTCTGAGCTGGAGCGCAGTTTATCCTGTCAGGAATTCTAAATCTGCAGCAAACACTGCTCAAAGTGAAATATGAGAGGCAGCTGTGGGACTTCCAAGTCTTGAATTTGGATTTCTTGTGAAAGTTGTTTAATTAGTGCAATTTGTAACTTGGCTGCAAGCTAAGTGAATACATACTGCTAAGCAGCACTGTCACCTACTTTCTAAGCTCAGACAAATCCCTTACAATACAGGCTAGTTAAAAGTTAAAAGACACTTGAACAATTTAAGTAAAGTTCTGGGCCTTCCTCTACAGGATATACAAAACTCTTGGCAAATTCCTTCTTTCCTTAGCTTTTGTATCTACAAGTTGCACGGGTTTGCATTTGTCCCTTTTTTCTTTAAATAAGCCAGAAACAGAAGGAAAGCTCTTACCTTCTACAAATGACGAGCACAACAAAATGAAACCTTTTGTATCCGCTCTCAGTATTAACAGAGCTGTGACCGCACTGTGTTTAGGAAGTCTTGCCTCACAGACGAGTGTTAGACAAGTCATTCTGCAACCATGTGATGTCATGAGGAGGAAGCCTGAGGCTTTTCAGCCTGGGTCCACCCGCTGCTCTCGCACTGAGACGGGGCTGCAGAGTGAGCTTACTCTATGCAGGCAACATGTGTGCAACATGTTTATATAGTGTGTAATTAAGGCAGCAGCATAATGAAGGCCATCAGCGGGATGAGTGTTAATGTGTTATTGGAGGTTTACTTGGAAATAAAAGCTAAACTTGTTGAATACCGGGAAATTGGCCAAAAGAAAGTGGTATTTGTGGCTTATTTCAAAATAAAAGCACTTTGTTGGTAATTATATATTTATTCATTTTTAAAAGTAAATGCATGCTCTGTCATCACTTCATTTCTTATGATGCCATCTTGTGGTTTGACAGTACAATGACTTGCAGCGGTCAGAGCAAAAAAATACTGTGAAATCACAATATACATGTAAAAGTATTTTATGGATAAAACAACCACAAGTTTCCACTTTGATTTTGCACAGAAAATCGCAACCTTGATTCAGCCCATGAGCTTTTAAGTAAAGTCCTCAACTGGGATTCAGTTCTGAGGAGGAGTCATTTCCCACTTCCTTGTATCTTCTGAAGTAAATACTCCATTTGGAGGTTTAGATTTGGCTGTCCTTTCTTGGTCTTTTTGTTTAGGAGCTGGAATGTCTCTATTTTTTTCTGTTTGTACTTCTGGATGGCCTCTTCTCTCTGTTGCTTGTCCTTCAAGTACTCCTAAAAACAGAAAACACACAGGCTGTTGTTTAAAAAATGCTTTCATTTAAAAAATTAAGTCAGTGATCTTATTTTTCTTTTACTCAGTTAAACACGTCACCTCTTTCTTCTTTCTCCGCTTCTCTCTGATCTTCTCAAATTCTTCTTTTGTCTTCTGGTAAGAGTTTTTCCTCTCCACTTTTTTCCTCATGCGATTGCTCATTGGAAGACTGGTGGAAAAAAGCAAACACTTATTTAAAAAAACAAACAAAAAAAACCAAAACCCAACATTATTAAAAACAGATTCTGTGTAGTCTGGTCCATCCTTTGTATAAGGTTTGTTTTCTATGCTTCAGTGATTCATACATCAATGCTGAGTGGCTGAACATGCAAGGAAGTGAGCAAAAAAAGCATTCAATGCTCCTTCAAAGCAAAATATAAAGTAATGACAGTCTCATGATTTTTGCACAGTGCTGTATGTCTGCAGAGAATTGCTCACCTTTCGCTCTGTGAAGCTGATGTTGGTTCAGCTTGGTTCCCGGACACTGACTCTTTCAGCTCAGATCCCAGACTAACTTCTTCTTCAGCAGCTGCCTCGGTCTGCTGTGCCTCATCACCATCCTCTTCCTCCCCATCACTTTCCCCCATTTCTTTCGCCTGCCCTTTCATCCTCAGCTTACTCCTGTTCACTCTGTTCGTCCAGGCTTCTTTCTTCAGTTTCTCTGCCTCGGCCTCGTACAGATGCCTGAGGTGTTCTGGATACTCTTCTTTGTACAGGTTTGTAGATCCCGGGTTCTTCTTCTTCTTCTCCTTTCGCAGCAGTTTGTTGTATTCATGTTTGACTTTCTGCTTCCTATTGAAAGCAAACCCTTGACCTGAAGAGTTGAGGCAAAGATTTAAAATACAGGAAAATCAAGTCGTTTAAAAATCAGATTCAACGTTATCACTATGCTATTATCTAGAATATTGAGGCTGCTCTTGTGTTGACAATCGGTTGAATTAACCCAACACAGGTAACTGTGTAGTATTTACGTGTACGTTCAGCCTTATTGTACCTTCTTTTACGCTGCCTTTGAATAATTTGTGGTCGGGGATCCATTTTCTTTTCTTTATGGCACCCTTCGCGCCATTTTTTGTTTTCGTCAAGTCGCCCTGTTTCCCTGCAAACTTCTCATTCTTCGTTCTTTGATCTGTTGGTGCCATGTGAGTTCAGTTTCTTCGAGAAAAGTCAAATGTTTACAACCTCCTCGTCCACTTAAGCTAACATGCCGTTTCGTTACAGACGCCGTGTGATGACGTGCACAAGACAAGACGTGATAAATCGATTGCGGAAGTCCCTATTTCAAAATGTCTCTTGTTAAAATTCCAAATTAACCGGTTTCATTTAATAAATTCATGCTGCAGTGGACAGGTATAAAAGCCTGCTTCAGTTAATTATTTTTTTAGATATGTTTTGAACAACTTATCAATAACAATATGAGTTTTGTTAAATTCTTCGTATCGGTCTTCCAAGTTTGTTGGTTATTGATGAGGTGTAAACGCCCTGTTACACCCTATAAACTCGCCTTGTATGTATGTAAAGCTTATATTATTGAAAAAAAGACAGATCAGTAAATTCGTCGCGCCGTTTTTTCTACTGCTAATGTCTAGCCGTACACCAGAAGTGGGACGTTTGCGTGCTTGCCCAGCTCCTCTTCGTAGCGCCTTTTATTAATTAACATGAAATCCTCCTCATGCAGCCTCACAGAAATCCAGCAACGAATAGATGAAGTCATTCGGTTTCTATCTATAACTCTTAATATTGCTAATGCCCACACCGTGGAGTTTTACACTCACGACGTGTGGAAACGATTCGTGGCCGTATCACCAGAGGACGTCCTGTCAGCTGTAGGTTCCGGTAGCGACCAGCAGAGGGAGCCACAGCACAGGGGGAGTGGTAAGCTAGTTCAGACCAAACAAGAGAGCACAGGGATTTTATTTTATTTTATTGTCTAATGTATGGAAGCGTGTTTCCTGAAAAAATGGCAGAGAGATTCGGACCTAATTCCTTAAAATCTTTGAGATAACAACCCCAAACTTTGACTTATGGGTGGCAAAAACCCCAACTTTTTTGAGTTGTGGAAACATTCTTCCATGTTTAGGAACAAGTGATAAGCTAATACTTATAAAAATATATTTTTTTAAAGTGGTGATTTTACTTAGACTTGAAGTTGTTAATTTTGAAAGAAATCAATTATCAGCCCATGTGTGTGTGGATCAAATCGCATCTGGAAAGCGACTGCAGATTTTCTGGACCAAAATCTATTTTAGTAACAACTTATTAAAGTTTTCATCGCCAGTATTTATAAAATGTAACATATATTTTTACAAAATCTAAACGATAAATACATCAAAGCATGAAAGCATGGACAGAAACTGTGAATTTTAAAGTATATTCTGTGTGGACTTTATGTTACAGATATCCCATATCTGTCTCCCTAAACAGAGCAAGCCAGAACCACATTTGGGCTTTGCAATGATACAAAGCGACTGGTCTACACCCAGGAACTTGTGCAGGCAGCTAAAGAGCACTCTCTCCCCGGCCTTGGACTCTGCATGAGCCGGGAGAAGCTACTGCAGGACCTCAGGGACACCAGGTCCGTGTCTGGTACTCAGACAGGTAGGGAAAGATTGTTTCCCACTGAAAACAGGAAGCAATCCTTGATTGTCCTGTTCAAATCACAACCATAATTTATGAACCTATGCGATGTAAATTTGGGGGAAACTGTGACATTTTTTTCCACTGACTCTTTCCACTTTTTTTTTTTAAATATAGGGGCTGCTTTTGAGCCAGATGAGTTTATGACTTATAAGAAATCCCATGAAGTCCAGTCCATGTCTGAGGTGGTGGCCTGCCTAGCTCAGCACTGTGGGGTTAATCAGGTAGGGCAACATTTTTACAGCTTCATGCAATATCCTCGAAGTAGATTAAAAAAAATATGTAAAAACCATTAAATAGCTCCTAACTTGTACCGTTTTGTTTTTTTGTTTTTTAACTTAACATGCAGGTGATAGATGTAGGCTCAGGAAAGGGCTACTTGAGCTCCTTCCTCTCTCTTCAGTATGCCCTTCAGGTCTATGGCATTGACTCCTCTAGCACCAACACCCACGGTGCTCAGGAGAGGAACAGGAAGCTAAAGAAGTTCTCAAGAGCGTACCAGAAACACATCAAAGCAGCAAGGACGCAAGCAGAGGCCACACATTTGCCTCAGGAGGGGTTTATAGAAAAAAAAACTGGGCTGAATGAAGACGAAGATGTTTTATCTGGTAATGGGCCAAGAATTCGGTCGCAAGAGGAGGAGAGGGTGTTAACGAGCTCATCAGACATCAACCCTGCAGTGGAAGGACATTCAGAGCAAAACCCAGAAACAGATGAGCTCTTCCTGAGTGCTTTATCCGTGGATGTAATACAGTCTGCTTCCCCCAGAGTTCCCCCAAGTCAACTCAGTGCTGAGGAGAGAGAGAGGAGGAAGAGGGAGAACCTGGAGAGGAAAGCTCAGAGCAGGGCCGACAGCACCGGAGCCGCGTTTTCACCTCTCACATCTTACGTTACTGCAGAAACAGAGCTCCGAGAGCTCATCAATGAGCTGGAGGTGAGCAAACCCAAAGCCAAAAGTAAATGTTTAATAATATATGTTTAAAAAAAAAAAAAAAAAGTAGCTTCATATATATTCAGCCAGCTGTAGAGCGTAGTAGCAAAGCTTGAGTCCCATAGCAACTCCTAGAATTACAAGTGTGTCACAGCAGCTGGAGTTTGCATTACTGGAGTGAGTCTGAGGTGTGACTGCGGTGCCAAATCTGCAGCGCGTCATCATCAATAAATTTTACCATCGATCTCCACCGCTCCCCCTCCTCGCTTCCACCTCCTTTTCTGTTCTCTCCCATCTCTGTGTGATTTCTCCAAACCCCAGGATGCAGTCATGGTTGGCCTGCACACTTGTGGCGACTTGGCTCCCAGCACGCTGAGGATGTTTGTGGCTAAACCGGAGTTAGCCGCAGTCTGCAGTGTGGGCTGCTGCTATCACCTGCTGTCTGAGGAGTTTGACCCTGCTGGACAGGGTAAACACACACACACACACACACACACACACACACACACACACACACACACACACACACACACACACACACACACATACTTACAGGTGTAAATCACTTCCAGGAGTGAGGAGGTGTGTT
>VOQK01013174.1:11211-23171 GCA_015052645.1 Benitochromis conjunctus
GGACCCCCCCCCCCCCCCAATAAATGCAATCATCATCAAAAGCATATATAAAAAATATTTGTCCTTGCTCTGTATGTGTGCGTTAGTTTTCTTCTATATTTCTACAGCATCCTTAAATCAGACTGATTTATAATCACGACAATAGGCCAATGCAGGCGTGGATGTTTGTGTGAATGGTTGTCTTGTTCTCTTTGATGGGCTGTGATGGACTAGCACCTGTCGAGAGTGTTGCCTGCTTCTAGCCCAATGTCAGGTATGACACATTTGTCTCTTTATTCTTAGGTGTTAATAATTTGTAATGCATATACTGTGTGTTATATTTGTAACATCTGGCAATAGCTGACTGTAAATCACCAGCGACTCTCTTTTGGGAGAGGAATCACTTCTCAGTTTTAGGACAGTTAAATGTTCAGTGACTTTATGATCTTGGAATTGATAATCTTGTACCAAATATATCCTGTTGAACTGCATGGTTCAAATTTAGCAGGCGGAAATAAGGATATTTTCTTCATTTGAATGCAGACCAGAGGAGCCATTAGAGCATTATAACTAAGGCTTCATTCATTTGAAACCTTGCTTTTCATTATAACGTGCACTACATTTTCTAGATATAAGACGTATTACATAAATTGCATGCCATATTTAGAATATTATATAGCAAAGAATTATTTATCTCATGACATCTGCTTCTGTTTCTTTTCATTGCATTATGGTTCATCTGTCCCAGCTTGTTTCATTAAAGCATCTCTTTCATCATCTGTTATATAATCTGAACTAAAGTTTGCTCCACCATCTACCGCAGTAAATACAGGTTTTGCTTAATGTGTGTTTTTGTCCGGTGTGTGACAGAGCAGCCATCGTTCTCTCAGCAGAACTCATCACTTTTCTTGTTATCCCCTCCTCATCCTCTCTTTATCCCCTCCTCTCATCTAATCTCTTCTCCTCTCATCCTCCGTTTCAGTCAGGAAGCCCTGGACAGACATCAATGAGGAGCGGGGATGACAGAAAAAGAGAGAGAAGAGGATGGAGAAGGAGGAAGACAGTGAAAAGAGGGCAAAGAAAGTGGGGAAAAAAACAGAAAGTGACCAAGTAAAAGAAAAACAAAAAAGACATGAAAGACGAAGGCAGAGACAGATAGACGGACACCGAGATGAAGAGTAAGTAATTACAGGCCTCCCAGTGTTTTCAAAGCCCCTCTTTTATCTCATTCTTCCTGTGGCTGAGAAAAGGAGAAGGAGCGGAAAGGAAGAGGAGGAGGAGGAGAAGAAGACTAAAGTCAAAGCTTTATTCCAACTCAGACATCAGGCACCAGTTAGCTACATCACAGACACACTCAACCTATGTCTTGTGTGTGTGTGTGTGTGTGTGTGTGTGTGTGTGTGTGTGTGTGCGTGTGTGTGTGGCGGTGGGGTATTTGCAGGGTGTTTATATTAAGACATTTAATGGTATATTGTCAGTCTTAATGTGCAGCAACTTTTGTTTATTCATCCACAGTAGCAATATTGTGGTTATCATTTATTGTTTAATGTGTCATTTGATGTTCTGTTGTTATTCCCTCAATGGGTAGCCTTCTTGTTTCAGCTGCTCCCTTCACCACAGCGGATCATCAGCCTCCATCTTACCTTATCCCTAGCATCCTCTTCTGTCACACCAATCCTCTGCATGTCCTCCATTACTACATCTATGAACCTTCTCTAAGGTCTTCCTCTTTTCCTTCTCCATCTTCAACGTCCTTTGTCCAGTCTATCCACGATCCTTCCTCAGCAAATCTTCAAACCATCTCAGCTTTCCCTCTCTAACTTTGCCTCCAAACCCGATCTCTCCCTCATAAAAACATAAATAAACAACTTGCGTCATCTCACACCACGCCAAGTGAAGTGGAATGAAGTAGCTGAGATCACAGAGGTGGATGTGGCAGTTGTGGTGACACTTTTATGAACTATTAAACCCACACAAAACACTTTAGTGATCTTATTCTGTTACTAATTTAGACTTTCAGTACTTTCCATGTAAGTACAAACTATAACTGAGCTGTGCAGATATTCTTGTTTCCCTCATGACGGCCATAGACTTGTTTAAGACTACATTCATGCCACTGTTGCCTTATGAACGCTAGATGGCAGAGTCGAGTTGTAGCCTGTAGCACGTTAATTGCCCCGACTGAAAAACATAGTCTACCTGAGCCACGTTAATCCGTTTCTTATCCAGGGCGGGGAGAAAACTTCTCACTTTTTTCTTATCAAGGAGGAGCCTGGAGACGCACCGACAAGCAGCGGCGCAGAGGCTGGGGCACAATTTAACTTTGCGGAGTAATAACTCTTAGACAGCGAGTCAGTCCCTCGGCGATGCTCACCCGGCTCCACGCTCGAGATTGATCACCAGTTACCGGGACTGATCATCGGGCAGCTTAGCCAGTAGTGCAGAGGAGAAACCAGACCAGTGCGCCCCGCTCCTGAGCTCCAGGTAAGAAGTGTGATCAGCTCCGCTCTCAGGAATGCAAGGACGGATTGCTGCAACACTCGGGGAAATTCCTGAGCAGCACTTTTTTATGCCAAGCAGACATGTGCCTCACTGTAATTTTCACTCAAAGGGAAAATGCATGATTTGTTGTTTTTATTTTATTTTATGGGAAATGATATATATTTTTAAAAAAAGTCAGTGAACCATAGCATAATATCAGACTGGCAATTCCTTTTCAAAAGTAACTTAAAACAACAACAACAAAACAATCTTTCTGCTTTCATTTAAACACTTGACAGGATGATTTTGGAGCAAAGCACAATTATGTAGTAATATATGGTTGTGTTTAAAGTGAACACGGCTGGATGAAAACATTTCAGTGTTATGATTTGCAGGAATGACAGCTTCAAGAAATACATTTTTTAACAGTGAGTGTGTGACAAGCATATAGCTAAATGATTGCGGTGCATGTTAAAGGTAGCTCACTGTGCGTGTTGATGCAAAGGTTTTAGCCTAAGGTGGTAGAAAAATTATTGTTTTTCCATTTCTCACATTTTTCACACTTCCGGCCTCAGTTGGTTCGTGATGAAGGGTTAATTATGAATTGGATTAAGTACTGTGCTGATTACTTTGATTAGAAAAACGGATACTGATTTCTATTATTAATTTCTACACAGTGAATCGTTTTAGAGCTCCTATGAATAACTAGCCACATCATACTTACAGTGCACGGTGTTATTTTTCCTGTGACACTTGAGGTAGTGCGCATTTGTGACCCTGCACACTTTTCTCCTCTGTCTGCGTAATTGTTTTTCTGGTGCCGCCTGACTGTCCCGGGCCCCGGGGCCCCCAGGGGAAGTCCTGCCCGCAGACAGGCAGCTCGGCCCGGCTGGGGACATGCCGGGTCCTGCCGAGCCTCTGAAGTCTGCTGGCTGGCTTTGAACTGAAGCTGCTGGAGGTGGAAATCAATCCGTCTCGATCCCCCCTCTCTCTCTGTCTCTGTGTCTCTTGCCCTGACTCTCTCTTCCCCTCACTCTCACTCTCTCTCTCTCTCTTTCCCCTGAAGCCCCCAGTGCAGACATCTCTTCTGCCACTGAATCTTTCATGTTCACAGGTAGAAAGGCAAAGGATACACAGAGAAGAAACAGAAGGGATTGTAACTCATCTTCAAAAGAAGTTAATATGGTTTCTGAGGATTAAAGGGATGAAGGGAGAAAAACTAACAAAGCCAGCGCCTGTAGTCATGATCATCCTATACTAGGCTGAAGTGAATGGAAAATTTGTTTACTTACTCGCTTTTTTGGCGTGATATCATTGCAAGTGTTTTTCTTGTGAAAGTTTAATGTTGAAATTTATGCTAGATGTCACAGCTGATTCCAATAGAGGAAGCATAACCCTTTCCCCCCATGGAGAAATTTATAGAGCTCAGGAGGCCTTCTGGGGTTGAATGTTTCGTAAATGCTTCACACATCTAAGAGGAAACTCAACTAAAACACGTCATTTGGAGTTTACTTATGGTAGTGAAGTTATTTCAGCTCATTATTTTAGTTAGTGGGACAATTTATGATACAGCTGTTTGGTGGAGTCTTGTACCCAAACTTACAGCACTGGGAACATGTGTAAGAGTTACAGTGACCCTGTGCATTTTGCATAATATGCAGTATATTGTTTATAGCTTTAAATGAAGAACATAAAAATCTAGGTCCCATTTATTGACAAATTAATACTTATATTTATTTTGGGGGCATTTATTGCTTTTGGAGCTGAAAAAGTAGGCTAGATAAAAAAAACTTTTTACTATTACTCTTCTGCATTAGGTTAGCATTAGTTGTAAAATAAACGTGTCAGTTCATCAGATTTGCAGACCTTTTAAAATATCTTCCATTAGTAGATAAATGATTTGTTTTTAAGCCTTTAGCTTAGTTTTACCCTTGTAAAATAAAAAGGTTAGCTCTGTGAATGTGCACACAGAAAAATGTCATGGCATCAAAGTAAATCTAAAGTACAAACAATAAAAATCCAAGTAATATTTTTATTTTTAAAAGTACATTTAAGGCTGCGGAGATTCTTAAAAGCACATACACAAATACATGATTGTGTATTGTGTAAAGAGATACATAAAAGATTAAATGCCACTTAATCCTAGGATCCTATAATGTGAGAATTATTTTGTAATTTTACAGGCAAAATTACAAAATAAGTACAATGGCCTTTATGATACTTTTGTGATAAAGAGTGAAATGAAAAACTGACCCACCCAAACTCTTGGGTGGGCCATTAATTAGTTATTATGGGTCAACAGCTTAAAACAGGGCAGTGGTTCTTCTTTTCTGCGCTCTGTCATGGACTTCCAGAAGGTCCCAAACAAAATAAGAGGTTGCAGCTCCACTTCTTTGTATTTTATCTTTGCAATAATTTGCAATAATCCCAGCAAAGTAACATAAAAGCAAGAAAGTTTTTCTAATCATAGGTTTCATTCTCACCGCTATTATTTCCCCATGCACAGTGCAGACAGTTCAACAAACCAGTACTAAATCCTCTCCGTGTACAGAGAGGGAAGTTTGAATCAAATTGGGGTTTGTGGTCTAATTTGTGTCTACTTACAATTCCTCCTGTGTATGGGTAACCTACTACATCAATATCCTTTATGCAGAGTCTGTGGAGAGAGAGATCTGGCACTTTGTGTCTTACATTAAGGAAAAATGCTGAGAGTGGTTTTGGAAATCAAAGTTTGGATAAACACATGCAAGAGCGCTTGTGCCTTAAGATGAAGTTAAAATAGGTTGTCCTTTGCTGGTTGGCAATTAGAGGAATTCATGGACATCGAGGATGCTTTCATCTCTGATTCTAGTGTTTCTCATTTGGTTGTTGAGACATTTTGCAGGTGGAGAGCCTGTGTGGGACCGTGTCACCAGTGAACTAAGTTGGGCACCTGTGCAGACGAACATATGATCTGTAAGAGCTATGATAGCATGATCCATGTAATGCCCTCCTTGGGCTGTTAGTGATGGCAGGTATAAAGTGGCAGATGAATGCATAAACTGTGCTTTTGATGGTTTGCAAATACCTCTATGAAAGTCTTTAAATTCCCTTCCCTTTAGATTTCCCTTCTCTCACAACCACATCCATCCGTCATAACAAGCTGCTGCTCAAAAGACTTAAATTATCCCTCAATATCAACCGCTTGAAAAATCAGATCTGTTTTTAAAGCTTTCAGAAGGCAAACCTCCATTGTTCCTTTTTTAAAGGAAGTAGCAGTGAACAGTGCACACTGATTCTACGTCAAGCCAGAGTTAAAAAATGCACTCGCTCTGTTGATTATGAGCGTGGCTAAATTCTCGCTCGTCACGTCAAATGAGTCATTGCTGTTACTGAAAAGCTTGTCCTCTGTTGATTTGACCTTGATTTGATCATTAAACACTCTTTAACACTCTTTGTTACAGCACAGTCTTCTAGAAGCAAAAAGGCCAGTGAAACATTTTCAAGGGGCACACCCCAAAAACATATTTATGCTAATTTTTGAAAGTTGTTTTTTCTTTACTGTAGGTGTATTGAGAGAAGGAATAAGACATACAGAGGAATTTCAGGTAGAAGATTAAGCTTCCCACCTAAAGTCAATGCAAAATAAACAGAGACAGACGTGGAGACAGGGAGAGAGATGTTATGCACCAGCAGAGCTAAAGAGAGAACAAGGGATCAAGGAGTGGAGACGATGAAAGACAGATCACCGGCAGGCAGAGAATCAAAGAGCACGGTGACTGACTTGAACTGCGATAGGTGTGTGCTGCATGTGTGTGTGTGTGTAAGCATTTGCGACTTCTTTTCATGTGCCCTAAGAGTTTGTTTTTCCTGCACACTGAGTGGGAAGCTGACAGTAAGTCTGTAATTAAACCAATCAAAAGATGAAGAGACATGAAGAAACATCGCACATGTATGCACACACACACACACACACACACACACACACGCACATAAACATAAATGTACATTTCACTTTGCATGCTCAAATTATTGAAAGTGTGTTTCTGTTCTGCTGAAAAAATATGGACATCATTCACCATCGAGGACTCGAGTCTGTCCTCGAGCTGGCTCTCGTCATCACGTCTCATAGTGGCACATGTTTACATGAATCACGGCTCTCTAGATGATATCTGCGGCACTGCACTTGTTACATGTCCATGCTACAGTAGAATTACACTCTGATCTGTTGGTGGAAATTCAAGTTGCAGCAACGCATGTTTCGACGCTCCTGTGAAAACGCAGCTCACACTGATAAAAGCACGGATGATGCTGTTGGGTGGGATTGGCGTAAATGGATATTTAGTGAGGAGGCAAGAGCCAGCTGTTGTCTGAGGTTTGGTTATGTCTCCAGAGTTGGAAATCCCTTTAATCAGCGTTTATTTTCACATCAAACTTAAGACAGTAATCATGTTGCAAATCAGATGTATTTATTTCCGGCTCATTTAGTTCCCCATTAGTGAGTCTTGATGGCTACTTCATTCAGTGAGTTTGACTTTCTCAAAGAGTTGTCAAGACTTTTCAACTTTAACTTCTTCTTCTTTTTTTTTTTTAAGACTAGCACAAGAAGAACGGAGATTGTTTTTGTAAAACCTGATTATTATTATTTTCAGTCAGTGAGATCCATTAATAGAAGTTTTGATTGAGTTTTGATGGCCTGACTCAGCTGAAGGTGAAAGCGGTTGGTCTAATTTGAGTGACAGGCCTGCTGCCGCCACCACCCCTTTATTTACTTTCCAGCTGCCTGCAAATCATACAAAGGAGTCAAAATGCCAGCAGCACATTCCTTCTTCATAATTCACTTGAGAAAAGAAAGACAGTCGGTGCATTTATGATTACTGAGGACACTTAAATGTGGAATGACAGCAAAATGGCCTAATTTTTAAACACACAGTTGGATTAATATTGAAAGCCGCACATTGTTTAGGAGTAAAGTGTGATTTTATGCTTTTCAGCAGGTTGTTAAGTGCAGGTAGCTGATTATGGCCACTGTTCAGTTAATGACATGGTGTTACACTGAATAGAATAGTTTATTTCTTTTTTTCCCCTGATAATTATAGGTTCTTGCAGCATGGGTTTTATGCTTATAATCTCATTTTAATCTCTTTATAATTTGAGGTTGCAGTGTGAAGTTTTACTTTATTCTTGTGCGTTTCAGCGATTTATCCTCTTGAGTGTAAAACCCGTCACAAAACATAACAATGCATGTGTAAAAAGAGGTACAATCGTGCAGTTTTGGTGGAAATAAAAATCTGTGCTATGTAGGTCTTGTTAAAGTAGGTTGTTTATCGAGCTGGTGGAGGTTTAAATGACAGATTACAGAAACTTGATAGAGGGGAAATCCACAAAATGTGTGGTTTTCTGCTTTCTGTTTTATTTAGAAACCCACTCCACAAAACTTTTATTACCTATAAGAAAACCAATAATTGACTTGCATAATATCCCAACACTATAGTCTACATTTTAACTTATTGCAACTAATTTCAGTTGGTAATTGGTATAAAGTCTTACACAGTCTGTTGTGATTCAGGGCTAATGTGGTGGGAATGCATTAAAAACTGTACACTTCCTTTACCTGTTAGAAAATGCACTAGAAATGAAATGTTGTAATAGCTGCGATCTTCTATAGAAAGACATCAAGCGAAGACATCTTGTGTTCTGACAGAGGCTTAAAGATGGTGATGCTGAACTACAGCTGCCGTTAGGTTTGCAACAAAACAGATGGGTTTGAGGTGTTGTGCTTCTTGGATGCACACACAGACAAACAAGGCAGTTTATGGCAGTCAGACTGTGTTACATGTGTTTGAAATTGTGCCTGGATTTGGCAGGTTGAGCCCTAAGTCTGTTAAGGGATCAAATCATTTGCCTGTTTAGGGATAGAGCTCCTCCAGAGAACGCTGATTAACTTTGTTTATGACCTGGTTGGATTGTGTAGGAATGTGTTTATGGCAGGGTTTGGCAAGTTTACTGGTTAAAAAGACCACGTTGTTTTTATATGGACGTTCAAATTGAAAGTATAATACTCCTCAGGTATACTGGATATGCTATAGTAGATAGTTTGATTTCTTTTTTTGATATGAGAAATGCATTAGCACTCATTGTGATTTTATTGCAAAACTTTGTTTCCAAATTTACATTTTTATGACACTAAGAATTAATTTTGGCATTAATTAAACATTTTATAAAGTATATGACTATTAGGTATTTGGTTTTAACATGTACTTTTATCTATATAAGAAGAAGTTACATTGTGTTTAAGGATCATTAGAAATGTCATTAAGACAGGAAAAGGGGTTGGTTAAATGAAAAAGTGGGAGGAAGAGTGAAAGAACGATCTAAATGGGAAACAGATTTTTCCTTTTAGAAAAACCAAGAAATCCCAAGCTGAAGAAAGGCTGGACCCTGCTGCTGATTTGATTGTCATCAGAAATTAAGTGCTTTTCAAGTGACCACAAACCATCCTCTTACCAAATTCTTCATTTTCTACATCGGTTAGCATGTTGGCTGTGTTCCCTGGCCACTGATTGGCCTAATACTTCATGGGGCAGGAAGTCAGGGTAATAAATATCCTTTACAGGGTTAAACACTGTTGCTGAAAAGCCATTTTCCACACAATCCATCTGTAACATTACTTAATGATACAGACGTAGGAGAGCACAGAAGGAAGGAGTGAAATAGACATGGCATGTTTCCCAGAAAAAGCTTAATGAAAGGAATAAAATCAGTGACACAGAGGAGAAAGAGGCCAGCATCAGGAAAGAGGAATGTTTAAGATGATTACCATCATCATTTGGTTCACTAAAGAGTATAGTAAAACACTGGTTGACCATTGGTGAGAATAAATGAATGTGAATTGATTCATTAACTGACTTTAATGCAAGTCAATGTTTGGGTTTACCACTCTGCCTTTAAAACATTACCAGCTCTGTTTTTTTATACTTGCAGACTTTATGGCCCATGACAGATCTAGAGACAGGTGTACAAACGGTGTACTACCTACGTGCTAACTAAACACTAGCGTCTTTTACTTTGAAGCTGAGTGGTCTGTTTCCAGTCTGGGTTGCGATCTTGAACGTTTAACCACTTAGTGAGCTGTTAGTGAGTGTTTGCAGATAAGTTGGCATCTTCCAAGCAAAATACAAGGGACTGTGGCAGTCTGCTAACAAGTAAAGCAATCACAATGAGGTTTTCAGTGCAGCACCGAATACCTCTTGGTGACCAGTTTCACCGAGCAACTTCCAGCTACCACTTGGCCTGGGTTATTGGGACTCAAGATGCTTGAAAGGCCAGTTTTCCAAGGACCCTCCTGAACTTAGTGATAGTCTTTTATCTTAGTTTCTGCTTTCTCCTTATTTAATCTCAGGCTTACTCCATAATGGTAACATTGACTCTCTTTGGGGCAGCTGCTGTAGGACTGGTTGCTCTTCTAGTTTTTCTATGGATGCATTTTTGTAGTTGCTGAAGAGTGAATTTGGGACCAGTCAGACAATCTCCTCATAGTACTACATAATGAAAAACTTTAGCACTATGGTTCAAATGTAGAATTTTTATATACTAATATAATAATCCCCTGAATAAATGATCTTATTGGAATTAACGTCTAAAGAGCTAGACACCTACACTGATAGGTAAAGTTGGATACCATCCATTTAAGCATTCTTGAAATTACATATGCGAGAATTTCCACTTGTTAAATATCTGTATAAGAAGACAAGATGGGTTGAAGAGCACAGATACAGCTGACTGGTAACCAGGAGCCCAGAGTTATAGTCTTCTGCTGCAGTAAGTGTAGCATGATCTCACACAAAAACACACAGAAATACTTGCATAGCTTCCAACAGCTATGGTATCATGACTTGTAATTAGTTCACTATACAACTCAAACAATAAAGTGTCTTATTATAGCTCAGTTCTTATTTGTAAGTATGAATTTCAGTCCTGAGACTGAACAGACACACACTTACACACTTGACAGCCTTTAGTGTTTTCTTTGTAGATATATAATTTACTTATACATTAAAATCTTAAGCATTGCTACAAAAATTGAAGCACATTGAGCACGTTAAGCCAGACAGCTCCGGGTGGTACATTGCCTCACTTGTACAAAAAAGAGGATAAGAGGAATTAACAAGAAAGAGGTAGTGCCTGTCTTCTTAGTCCTTGTATGATGTAATCTATGGAAATTTCCAAAGACCAACATCTCCTTTCACCTGCAGGATGTAAACATCACAGTAATGACTTTAAGTAAAGTCTATCACATTTAGCTGACACATTTTGTTGCGGTCCATATCAATACAGACTTTAACCCGCTTTGAAGTTCTGCTCTGGATCCTTAGCAACATTACAGCATTATACTTGTCACTGTAGGCCAAATAGCTTTGGCAAAAGATGCCTTCTTTAGGTCTTGCTGATTAGTGTTACATGCGTTTAAGGTTAATGCGTTTGAAATTGTGCGTTTTTGAAATGAAGCGAGATAAATTGCCGCCCCCTCACTTTGTGGTATTGCACATTTAATTTCTTCCGCTAACAAAAACAGCAATCAGATGTAACCAAATGAAAAGCAGACATGAAGACAGAGCTAATGAAGACAGGGAGGCACCAAAAGGCTTCTAGAAAATGTTTACTACTGTAAAAATGCACTACAGATGAACAATACTGGACTGTGATTCATACACAGTACATTCATGTGTTACTAAGAACAGCTTAAACTCTTACTTAGTAATGACACAGCTAAAGACTGAAAGGTTATTTATCGGCGATTTTAGGATCGTTAGAAGATTAATACCCTTGGGGGGTTAAAGGCTTGGGCTTACTTTCATCTTAGACCTGCCCCAACAGAGAAAGCTGAAGTTAGAGAGACAGCGTGCGGGTTGAAAGAGGTAAAGCAGACTGTCAGAAGACACCAAGAGTCTTCAAACGCTGCCGTGTTGGAGTTATGTGTGTGTGTTGTGCATGGGTTTATGTGTGTTTCACTTTAACCCCATAATGAGAAGCCTTGAGGGGGTCCATAGCCATTTGGCAGATCTTAATTTCCTGATTTAAAAAACAAACAAAAACTGTCTCCCCTTTTATCTTCTTCTCAGCAATGACACACACACACACACACACACACACACACGCACACACACACACACGCACACACACACACACACACGTGTGTGTATTTATATCCTGGTGGGGACATCTCATTGACATAATGCTTTTCCTAGCCGCTTACCCTAACCTTAACCATCGAAACTGAATGGCTAACCCTGACCCTTACCCTAAACCTAACCATAACCTAATTGTAACCCTGACACTTAAACCACGTTTTGAGTCTGAAAAATGCCTTCAACCCCATGGGGACCGGGGTTTTGGTCCCCACGAGGGCTGTCGGTCCCCACGAGAATAGTAAACTTCCAATTTTTGGTCCCCACGAAGATGTATATACCCGTACACACACACACACACACACACATTATTGACCCACTGACCTCATGTGC